>JAXIVJ010010992.1:0-45221 GCA_036785665.1 Chirona hameri | reverse complement strand
CTCTCTCCTCTCTCCTATCTCCTTTTCCCGGGCGCTGTAGGTGGATATTATTATCATGACCTCTCAACAACTACGGCTCTGTCTAGCCAGCCGTGACGTCACCATTTATGACGAGCTAAGCGCCGACCCTGAGCTGTCTTCTCCAGCTCGGCGCCACAGATCTGGTGGGGGAAGGCATGCATATCTTGTGAATCGAAATAAAATCGCGTTCAACGGGTAATTGTAGAAGAGCTTCAGTTTCAAGTTTCACTGAATAAAACACCCAAGATCCCAAGAAAATGAATATCTACTTCGCGTCTTCACGCACCAGTGCTCAGTGTCTCCGTACGGCAGGATGGGCGGGTTGGCTGGGACGCCACAGAGGCACACGTCCACAGAGTGTGTGTACCGGGACCCACACAGCAGGCGCGTGGCACGCATACAAACAAGGTAGGCGCACAGTGGGGGGGGGGGGGGGGGCGGGTGAGTTAGACTCCGGCCGGACGCCAGTCACTGATCGACCGGCGGCCGCAGCCACGCACACACAGAGCGGTGGCTGTGTGAGGCTCACACGGCTGCTGCTGCTGAGGCTCATACTGCTGCTGCTGCTGCTGCTGCTGCTGCTGCTGCTGCTGCTGCTGCTAACTGCTGCTGAGGCTCACACTGCTGATGTGCTGCTGCTGACTGCTGCTGAGACTTACACTGCTGTTGCTGCTGCTGCTTCTGCTGCTGCTGCTTCTGCTGCTGCTGCTGCTGCTGACTGCTGCTGCTGCTGCTGCTGCTGCTGCTGCTGCTAACTGCTGCTGAGGCTCACACTGCTGATGTGCTGCTGCTGACTGCTGCTGAGACTCACACTGCTGTTGCTGCTGCTGCTTCTGCTTCTGCTGCTGCTGCTTCTGCTGCTGCTGCTGCTGACTGCTGCTGAGGCTGACACTGCTGCTGCTGCTGCTGATGATGATGACTGCTGCTGAGGCGCTCACACTGCTGCTGCTGCCCCGCCAGTTGGCCGACAGCAGGCAGCTCATCCCTGGCAAACCACCAGGGATGAGCTGGGTCTGTGTGCTCTCGGAGGTATGTGTGATCGCTTTAATGTGGTGACAAACTGGCAACACTCGAGAAACTCCTGGAATTATCTGTGTCTTGAACCTTCTCCTTTCTCACAACCGCATAATTTATTGGAAACAATCAGGAACGTCCGCCCTTGTAGCTCAGTTGGGGGAGCGCTGGACTTCTGACCTCACCCGGTAGTGGCAGCCCGGGTTCGAGGTCGCTTCGGCGCTCGCTATTTGTCCCTGACTGGGATGGCCTGCGGCCGGTGGCAGCGGTCGCACCCAAGGTCAGGTGACGTCAGAGAGCGGGGCGAACCGTGTCCAGGTATGTCGGGGACGTAAAACTTTCGCTTCTAAATTCTGCCGGACGTCAAGAATTGTTTGATCGGGTGGTGAGGTCAGGGCCTGCGCAACAAGCTATGCTTAGCGCGGGGCCTGAGCTCGGAAATCCATCCATTCAAAAACATTCGGACTAAATGCATTATAAAAAACATTATGGAGAAAGAATGTATTTTGGAAGTAGATGGAGATGGCTAGAAGCTTCTTGTATCGTTCTGGTCCCTTTCACAGCACAACAACGTATCCCGGCAGGACCCGGTCCTGGAGACTGCAGCAGGACAGAAACAGCACAACAACGTATCCCGGCAGGACCCGGTCCTGGAGACTGCAGCCGGACAGAAACAGCACAACAACGTATCCCGGCAGGACCCAGTCCTGGAGACTGCAGCCGGACAGAAACAGCACAACAACGTATCCCGGCAGGACCCGGTCCTGGAGACTGGAGCAGGACAGAAACAGCACAACAACGTATCCCGGCAGGACCCGGTCCTGGAGACTGGAGCAGGACAGAAACAGCACAACAACGTATCCCGGCAGGACCCGGTCCTGGAGACTGCAGCCGGACAGAAACAGCACAACAACGTATCCCGGCAGGACCCAGTCCTGGAGACTGCAGCCGGACAGAAACAGCACAACAACGTATCCCGGCAGGACCCGGTCCTGGAGACTGCAGCCGGACAGAAACAGCACAACAACGTATCCCGGCAGGACCCGGTCCTGGAGACTGCATCGGCCAGAAACAGCACAACAACGTATCCCGGCAGGACCCGGTCCTGGAGACTACAGCCGGACAGAAACAGCACAACAACGTATCCCGGCAGGACCCAGTCCTGGAGACTGCAGCCGGACAGAAACAGCACAACAACGTATCCCGGCAGGACCCGGTCCTGGAGACTGCAGCAGGACAGAAACAGCACAACAACGTATCCCGGCAGGACCCGGTCCTGGAGACTGCAGCCGGACAGAAACAGCACAACAACGTATCCCGGCAGGACCCGGTCCTGGAGACTGCAGCCGGGCAGAAACAGCACAACAACGTATCCCGGCAGGACCCGGTCCTGGAGACTGCAGCGGCCAGAAACAGCACAACAACGTATCCCGGCAGGACCCGGTCCTGGAGACTACAGCCGGACAGAAACAGCACAACAACGTATCTCGGCAGGACCCGGTCCTGGAGACTACAGCCGGACAGAAACAGCACAACAACGTATCCCGGCAGGACCCGGTCCTGGAGACTACAGCCGGACAGAAACAGCACAACAACGTATCCTGGCAGGACCCGGTCCTGGAGACTGGAGCAGGACAGAAACAGCACAACAACGTATCCCGGCAGGACCCGGTCCTGGAGACTACAGCCGGACAGAAACAGCACAACAACGTATCCCGGCAGGACCCGGTCCTGGAGACTGCAGCCGGACAGAAACAGCACAACAACGTATCCCGGCAGGACCTGGTCCTGGAGACTGCAGCCGGACAGAAACAGCACAACAACGTATCCCGGCAGGACCCGGTCCTGGAGACTGGAGCCGGACAGAAACAGCACAACAACGTATCCCGGCAGGACCCGGTCCTGGAGACTGCAGCGGCCAGAAACAGCACAACAACGTATCCCGGCAGGACCCGGTCCTGGAGACTGCAGCCGGACAGAAACAGCACAACAACGTATGCTGGCAGGACCCGGTCCTGGAGACTGCAGCCGGACAGAAACAGCACAACAACGTATCCCGGCAGGACCCGGTCCTGGAGACTGCAGCGGCCAGAAACAGCACAACAACGTATCCCGGCAGGACCCGGTCCTGGAGACTGCAGCCGGACAGAAACAGCACAACAACGTATGCTGGCAGGACCCGGTCCTGGAGACTGCAGCCGGACAGAAACAGCACAACAACGTATCCCGGCAGGACCCGGTCCTGGAGACTGCAGCCGGACAGAAACAGCACAACAACGTATCCTGGCAGGACCCGGTCCTGGAGACTGCAGCCGGACAGAAACAGCACGACAACGTATTCTGGCAGGACCCGGTCCTGGAGACTGGAGCCGGACAGAAACAGCACAACAACGTATCCTGGCAGGACCCGGTCCTGGAGACTGCAGCCGGACAGAAACAGCACAACAACGTATCCTGGCAGGACCCGGTCCTGGAGACTGCATCCGGACAGAAACAGCACAACAACGTATCCTGGCAGGACCCGGTCCTGGAGACTGCAGCCGGACAGAAACAGCACAACAACGTATCCTGGCAGGACCCGGTCCTGGAGACTGGAGCCGGACAGAAACAGCACAACAACGTATCCCGGCAGGACCCGGTCCTGGAGACTGGAGCCGGACAGAAACAGCACAACAACGTATCCCGGCAGGACCCGGTCCTGGAGACTGGAGCCAGACAGAAACAGCACAACAACGTATCCCGGCAGGACCCGGTCCTGGAGACTACAGCCGGACAGAAACAGCACAACAACGTATCCTGGCAGGACCCGGTCCTGGAGACTGCAGCCGGACAGAAACAGCACAACAACGTATCCCGGCAGGACCTGGTCCTGGAGACTACAGCCGGACAGAAACAGCACAACAACGTATCCTGGCAGGACCCGGTCCTGGAGACTGCAGCCGGACAGAAACAGCACGACAACGTATCCTGGCAGGACCCGGTCCTGGAGACTGCAGCCGGACAGAAACAGCACAACAACGTATCCCGGCAACGCTGCTACTACAGAAAGTCGAGCCACTCGGAAGAACGATGCTCCAGTGAGGGCGGAGAAAAACCACGTGTTCTTGCTATCCATACAACTGGGATAAATTCTGTAGCGGCAAACGAAAGTCGGTCATTACAGCCGGGGCTGTTTTGATGTCAGTTATATGACATGACAGTCCTCCGGTACAAGGTATCGATGTGATGAGCCATTTCTCAGAAGTATTCACAGGCTGGTTTGTAAACGGTTTATCTCGATCAATTCATGGGATAAAACGACAGCTGTGAAACTGGGAAGGCATCTTTAACAGATGAATATATTAATCACAGCGAGAAATGATACAGTAGAGATAATTATATAAATGTAGGAGAATATCTAGTGGACGGAAGTCAGGTGTCCAGTCGTCGTATTATCAAAACATCCCGAAACGGACAACTGATCGCCATAACTAGAAGTATATCGCAAGAATGCAGCGAGAAGGGTGAAATGCAGCGCAAGAATAAAGCGAGAAAAGAGGAGAAGGATATGAAGTACACCGGTTGACCTAACAGCGGCTGACCTATCAGCGGCTGGCCCGTTAGTGGTTGACCTGTCATCGGCTGACCCGTCAATGTTTGACCTGTCATCGGCTGACCCGTCAATGGTTGACCTGTCATCGACTGACCCGTCAATGGTTGACCTGTCATCAGCTGACCTGTCAACGGCTGACCTATCAGTGCTTGACCTGTCATCAACTGACCTATCAGCGGCTGACCCGTCAATGGTTGACCTGTCATCGGCTGACCCGTCAGTGGTTGACCTGTCATCAGCTGACCTGTCAGCGGCTGACCCGTCAATGGTTGACCTGTCATCGGCTGACCTGTCAGCGGCTGACCTGTCAGTGGTTGACCTGTCATCAGCCGACCTGTCAGTGGTAGGCTGTGGTCAGAGCGACAAAGGACAGCCGTGAGTTCGGCGCATTACCGCCGTATGAGGTGCCGTCTGAGGTTTGGTCGGTGCCGGTGGCTGATCGGCGGCCTGGCCGGCGGCGGCGCCTCCCATTAGTCGCAGTACAGGGCGAAACTCTGTGTCTGCGGCACCGTGACGACGCGTGCCGCTCAGCCGCAGCTCCAGTGAGCAGCGCAAGGCCATCGGCGACAGGCAGGACGGTGATACTACACTGTACATAGAGCCGCGGTACTCCGATACAGAGCCACTAAGCCCCACAGCCGCCAGAGCCACCAAGCCCCACAGCCGCCAGAGCCACCGAGCCCCACAGCCGCCAGAGCCACCGAGCCCCACAGCCGCCAGAGCCACCGAGCCCCACAGCCGCCAGAGCCACTGAGCCCCACAGCCGTCAGAGCCACTGAGCCCCACAGCCGCCAGAGCCACTGAGCCCCACAGCCGCCAGAGCCACTGAGCCCACAGCCGTCAGAGCCACCGAGCCCCGCAGCCGCCAGAGCCACCGAGACCCACAGCCGCCAGAGCCACTGAGCCCCACAGCCGTCAGAGCCACTGAGCCCCACAGCCGCCAGAGCCACCGAGCCCCGCAGCCGTCAGAGCCACCGAGCCCCGCAGCCGCCAGAGCCACCGAGCCCACAGCCGTCAGAGCCACCGAGCCCCACTGTAGAGCCGCAGTACTCCGATACAGAGCCACCGAGCCCCGCAGCCGTCAGAGCCACCGAGCCCCACAGCCGTCAGAGCCACCGATCCCCACTGTAGAGCCGCGGTACTCCGATACAGAGCCACCGAGCCCCACAGCCGCCAGAGCCACCGAGCCCCACAGCCGCCAGAGCCACTGAGCCCCACAGCCGTCAGAGCCACCGAGCCCCGCAGCCGTCAGAGCCACCAAGCCCCACAGCCGCCAGAGCCACCGAGCCCCACAGCCGTCAGAGCCACTGAGCCCCACAGCCGCCAGGACCACCGAGCCCCACAGCCGTCAGAGCCACCGAGCCCCACAGCCGTCAGAGCCACCGAGCCCCGCAGCCGTCAGAGCCACCGAGCCCCACAGCCGTCAGGACCACCGAGCCCCACAGCCGTCAGGACCACCGAGCCCCGCAGCCGTCAGAGCCACCGAGCCCCACAGCCGTCAGAGCCACCGAGCCCCACAGCCGTCAGAGCCACCGAGCCCCGCAGCCGCCAGAGCCACCGAGCCCCACAGCCGTCAGAGCCACCGAGCCCCACAGCCGTCAGAGCCACCGAGCCCCACAGCCGCCAGAGCCACCGAGCCCCACAGCCGCCAGAGCCACCGAGCCCCACAGCCGCCAGAGCCACCGAGCCCCACTGTAGAGCCGCGGTACTCCGATACAGAGCCACCGAGCCCCACAGCCGTCAGAGCCACCGAGCCCCACAGCCGTCAGAGCCACCGAGCCCCACAGCCGTCAGGACCACCGAGCCCCACAGCCGTCAGAGCCACCGAGCCCCACAGCCGTCAGAGCCACCGAGCCCCACAGCCGTCAGAGCCACCGAGCCCCGCAGCCGCCAGAGCCACCGAGCCCCACAGCCGTCAGAGCCACCGAGACACACGTCACACAGACGCCAGGCCACGAGTCTGTGGCTTACCTGGCCTGCCTCTCCCGTCCGCCGGGCGCTGCTCCTGCGTGGCAACAGCGGCCGGCGGGTCGTTTTTCAGCCGGGCAGCCACGGCCGCGAGGTCAGGCGGGCGACGCACGGCGGCGGCGAGGTCTCCACAGTGCGGCTGTAGATGGCGGCGGGCCGGCATCTCAGACACAGGGCAGCATCTGCCACCGGACGCCCGAGACGCGACGCCACGGCAATCCTTGTATTATATGCGAGTGGTTTATTGAAGGATTATTGCGCTAACTAGAACCTTGATAGTGCAATGACTGAAGAAGGGAAACGTCGAAAGATTGAATAATGTTTGTTCAATTCAAATTAATTTTCTGGCATTATGAAGCACATCTATTGTTTTCCTTATGCATCATGTCCTTAAAGGGAATAGTTCACCTTTAACATGGGGTTTTGGACTGATATAGCATATTTGTAGAGCAGATCTAAAAATGGGTTGTGCTGAAAGAACTACCTCCCTACAGTTTCGACACAGGACTAGTGGGCCCGGTTTCATGTTCCCTGTTGCGGGCCACGATCGGGACATAAACACTCGCCGCCGGAGGCAGGTACACTCTCTGGCAAGTAGTATCTGATCACGACACCTCGTTAATATCCGCTCAGCCACCCGGGCGGCGCGGCGGCCCCTTGTCAGAGACTGTACTTGGCGTCAGGCGGAGCGGGGCGGAGCCAGATCGCCAGCTGCTATCGTACGATTTCCCGTGAAATAGAAACTTACTTCTTTCTCCACATATATCCATCAGTTGTCTAAACCAAAGGCATATTCGTAGTTTTGAGCTCAAGATGCACCGTATGGTTGAACTTCAAGACAACTTTCAAGGTGACCTATTCCCTTTAAGCTTGTCGTTAGTGGAATGTAGACAGACGAGTATATTTCCTTGTATGACAACATTTCGGAGAAACAGCAGCCCATTACGGCGCACAATACAACCTCAAAAGTTGAGTGATGAGTTCAGCTTGGCCAACAACTTGTCGGGATTTCCTTGAAACGTTATGAGTCAAGCACAATGAGTGTGCGGACATTTAGGTCCTTGATGTGAATCAATAATTGCATCAAATCCTAAGTCAAATTCAAAATTTGACCTCAGGTCAAGGTAATTTAAGGTCATGTGGTGAACCAGGTATGTCGTGCTGCGCAATGTCGGACGCGTCTCGACGAGACATACACAATGGTGCCGGTCTCACGTTCTTATCTTCATTTTATTCCGCCGCCTGCAGGCGAGCGCGACTGGGCTGAGCACAGACGCGCGGCCGGCACGCCCGTGCTCGGGCAGCGTAGCAATGTTCTCCATACTGTTAAGAATACAAACAAACGGGAAAAAAAATAGATGGCATTGCAGATATTGCTAAGCATGCGATTGGAGAACGGATATAGGCCGGAGTCGGAGTTGGAGTCGGAGTCGGAGTCGGAGTCGGAGTCGATTTTTTTCAGGCCGGAGTCGGAGCTGGAGTCGGAGTTGCTAAAATTATGTCAACTCCGCAGCCCTGCCCACTCCACATCATGTCTTTTCGCGGATCCCAGATGAGTCCTGAACAGGTCGGAAAGGCGTTGAAAAGGTTGTTGTTGTTGTTGTCTCCTCGGATCGGCCCTACGGCCGACCGTAGCCCGAAGACTCTCGGTGAGCCAGGTAGCCCCGGGCCAAGGCCGCCACGGTCCCGCCGTCTCGCAGCTGCTTCGGGTCTGGATGGATAGTCCCGAAGATACGGAGACGAGCGCCCGCCAGGCAGGGGCACCTCAGCAGGACGCGCTCCGGCGTGCCAGGCTCCTCCCTACACACCTGACAGAGCGCCGCCGGGCACGCGAGATCGCTGCACTGCTGGCAGCCCCGGATCGGTTGACGGCCGATTCGGTGCAGATAACTCTGCGAGCGGGTCACTGGACCCGCTCGCAGAGTTATTATTATAAAACTTACACTTGGATCATCAAGAACATCTAATAATAACATGATTCAGAAGTAATTGGACTAATATCATGCATATCCTTGAAATAGGAAGCATTTTAATATTTCCCCATTTACTTATTATGGGTAGGTGTAGGTCACGAAATTGACGTAGGTCACCGATAGTTACTGAACTTAGGTCACCGATATCAAAATTCCGAGATAAACGAATTGTAAGTACGTATGCCCTCATGACACCCTGCAATTTTAAAACTGGTCGGTGAGTAACTCTGGCTTTGGCACAACTGCAAACATTTTTGGAGGTGGGGTCACTTGACCTGGTCTGGTGACCTGACTTGAGATGACCCGAGGTCATTTTTTGTCTTCTTCAAAGTGTGTGCAATTGATGTCCTAACAGGTGTGCGCGCCGCCGTTTTTATCGCTATCTGTGAAAAACCTGGGGGGGGGCGGAAGTCAACCCCCCTGCAGTGAGCGGGTTAAGTCCTGTGAGTTTTAAACTGCTCGGTCAATCACTGTGGCTTTGGCACCACCATAAACTTTCAAAAACTTGCTTGGAGGTGGGGTCACTTAACGTGACCTGTTGACCTGACCTGAGATAACTCGAAAAAAAATACGCACAATGTGGATAATTGATGCCCAAATAGCTATGCTAAGTTTGGCGGCGCTGCACGCCGCCGTTTTCCCAATATTTACGAAAATCTCAGGTGGGCGGATATCCGCACCCCACGTCGGTGTCGCATGTTAATACTTCACATGGTGCCAAAGGGAGTCAGTTGCCGCAAATTATGTTGTATCAGACCAGACTAAGTACTTATCAGTCAATCTACGCATGGGGTCTGTTCAACATGGGCCTGTTCGACTTTTTTGCGATCATTCAGGGCCCCTGCAAAATATAGAGGCCTAAATCCGAGGAGATACCATTTTTTTTGGGGGGGAGCTTTGGCCGAGGGGGTCCCCTGGGGATGCCGTGCCCCCCCCCCCTTGCCGAAGGTCTGGCTGCGCACCTGATCGAAGGTCAGCAGTTTCAACGTCAGGTATGACGCGGCACGTACTCATGATTCATGAATGGGCAGACCGGCCGGCAGCGGGTGAAGCTGAGTCGAGACAAACACGGACGGACCTGTCAGCTATGACAAGGCAAACCGATCGCTTATTGAAGGAGCTGGCATATATAGGCTCTTCTCTCAATTTCTTGTGATAAAACATGCAGCTTCTTGCCTTATGCCTGCTTTCTGAGTGATGAGTCGCCTCTTTTATCCTTTATCAGCTCACCGAGGTGAAAGTATGGTTCGCCCTGAATTCAGTTGGGAGCACTACACCACATCACCAGAGGGCCGAGGGCCACTCTGCACCGGACCTGCACGGAGCGCGGCACCACACCACATCACCACATCACCAGAGGGCCGAGGGCCACTCTGCACCGGACCTGCACTGAGCGCGGCACCAGACACCACACCACATCACCAAAGGGCCGAGGGCCACTCTGCACCGGACCTGCACTGAGCGCGGCACCAGACACCACACCACATCACCACATCACCAGAGGGCCGAGGGCCACTCTGCACCGGACCTGCACGGAGCGCGGCACCAGACACCACACCACATCACCACATCACCAGAGGGCCGAGGGCCACTCTGCACCGGACCTGCACTGAGCGCGGCACCAGACACCACACCACATCACCGCATCACCAGAGGGCCGAGGGCCACTCTGCACCGGACCTGCACTGAGCGCGGCACCAGACACCACACCACATCACCACATCACCAGAGGGCCGAGGGCCACTCTGCACCGGACCTGCACGGAGCGCGGCACCAGACACCACACCACATCACCACATCACCAGAGGGCCGAGGGCCACTCTGCACCGGACCTGCACGGAGCGCGGCACCAGGCACCACACCACATCACCACATCACCAGAGGGCCGAGGGCCACTCTGCACCGGACCTGCACGGAGCGCGGCACCAGACACCACACCACATCACCACATCACCAGAGGGCCACTCTGCACCGGACCTGCACGGAGCGCGGCACCAGACACCACACCACATCACCACATCACCAGAGGTCCACTCTGCACCGGACCTGCACGGAGCGCGGCACCAGACACCACACCACATCACCACATCACCAGAGGGCCACTCTGCACCGGACCTGCACTGAGCGCGGCACCAGACACCACACCACATCACCAGAGGGCCGAGGGCCACTCTGCACCGGACCTGCACCGAGCTGGTGCCAGCTCGGAGCGCGGCACATAAAGCAGGCACGTATTTCGGAGCTAACAGTTGATGACTCAATCTGTACTGACGCCGCAGAGCTTCAAACCTATACCTACTGCACTTGAATCCTGTGTATACTGTGGATCTAAATCGAGCACCAGTGCAGCCTAGTCTGTAGTTTCGTTGTTGCGATCTGGTATAGTCTGTAGTTTCGTTGTTGCGATCTGGTATAGACTGTAGTTTCGTTGTTGCGATCTGGTATAGTCGGTACGGTGAAAACGTGACCTCCAAATCGCGCGGTTATATTCAAAAACCGCCGACAAGCCGGTAGCCGACTTCGGCGCCGACCGTGCCGTGGGCCGCTACCATTGCCGTATTTTTGGGATTATTTGCCGCATTTTTGTTCACTCCAATCGTGTGCTCGGCAAACAAGGAAGGTTGGCGCTAAGGCCTGTCGCTGACAAAGGCCTGTCTTACTGGAGCGAACCAGAACTGGTTCTGTCGCCTGGCGCCAAAAGCGACCCCCGGCGCTGTGATTGAACGATTGTGGTTGGCGCAGTGGATGGCACGATTGGCTTCAGCTGTACTTGTATTGAGTCTCTGTCATGGGCACTCGCCTTAGAGCCCGCGTGTCGTTTCTCTATTGCATTTGCTAAAACAGTCCCAATGCCAACATTTGTATTAGCTGCAGATGCATCATGCTCTTCCCTCTAGCACATTGCCCTCTAAAGCGACACACCAAACCGGCCTACCCGTGGTATATTTTAAACTCAATCTCGTCTTTTCGTAATTCAGCCACGAACCTCCTCATACCGAATCTCTAGTAATCTGACCATGCATCTCTGTGGCCAATACCGAGCCTCCTCCCAGCACTGTTCCCACCACACCCATTTCGGCCCCACCGCACAGCTGCACCGCTGCTGTACCTCCGCTGCACCGCTGCTGTACCTCTGCTGTGCCCGTCTCCCGGCCCCGTGTCGGCCCCGTGGCGGCCCCGTGTCGGCCCCGTGCCGGCCCCGACTGCGGTCGGCGCAGCGCCGAGCCCACTCTACTCACGGGTTCCTGTGGGTGCGGAACTCGATGTCATATCGGCCGGCTCCTCCGGGCGGGATCAGATTGCCGTCCACGCCATCGTATATGTTCCGCTCGAGGTCGGTGGGCGCCTGGGCCGCTGCGGGGCCCAGAGCCGTCACCAGCACCACCAGCACCACCACCACCACCACCAGCGTCACCGTGCACCACCGCATCGCGCAGCCGGGCGCTCAGCACTGGCGGGCGGCGGGCGGCGGCGGCGGCGGCGGCGGCGGCGGCGGCGGCGGCGGCGGCGGAGGTGAATGTGCATGGCGGAGGGTGCGGCAGAGACCTCCGGCCGCGGGCTGAGTGACTGGGTCGGTCGGCGGGCGGCCGGCAGCAGGGAGCTCTGTGCCGCAGGCAGTCACGTGCAGTGACCAAACCGGCCAACAGAGGTGAACAACGAGCAAAACTGTCCGCTTATATTTACATATCAAATAGCTTACCTCTGGTCCTGCACAAGCGGAACCACGGCTACTACGCTACTACGCGGAACCACGGCTCCTAAGCGGCCACTGGTCGGTTTGTGGTTACTGTTTCCGCCGACCGTACCTTGCTAAGCTGACACTTAAGTTATTGACTGCGGCAGGTGCGGCTGGTCGTGGGCACAGATATTAGACCAGCCCCACCGATACGATGCAAAACTAGACCTGCACCATCAGAAATGACTCACCCAATCGAAAGCAGATCCGTGATGTTGGTTTAGATTTCGTGGGAAACGAATTGCAGTGACAAAGAATTAGAAAGACGTTCAGACTAATAAATACTGAGTGCGAGCGATGTTCGGACATCAATTGCCCACATTATGGTAAGAAAAATACCTCGGGTCATCTCAGGTCAGGTCACCAAACCAGGTCACGTGAACCCACCTCCAAAAAACTTGTGGTCGTACCACAGTCACAGTTTTTGGATGATCGGTTTTACACTTCCAAGACACTTTTACACTACAATTAGTTTATCTTAGATTTGTTTATCAGCGACCTAAGGTCGGTCAATTTTGTGACCTCCACATTATAAGTCAATGGGGAAATATTCAAATGTTTCCTATTCCAAGGATACGAAAGATATTATTATAATTATGTATGGATCATGTTATTATAAGCCATTCTTGATGACCTAGGTGCCATTTTTGTTCAGTGATCCCTACAGGGTCAGCCGAGGTCACCAACAGTTGTATGTCAATAACTATCGACATAATGATGATAGAGAAGTGAAACCGACACTAATGTGTTTGTCTCGTCAAGGCACGTCTTTCCATGTGTAATGTGACCTACTTGGGTCTCCACTTGACCCTGACCTGAGGTCATTTTTTTAAGTTGACCTAACCTGGTTAACACTAATGAGTCGAAGCGCCTTGACGAGACAAACACGATGGCATCAATATTATTGCCTTGTCGTTATTAGGTAAACAGCTATTCGTGAACAACTGTCGTGTAAAAAAAATAGCCTTTGACATTTGATAAGCTCTGGAGCCTAAACTGTTGACCTGAACTAAAATCTGAGAACACCTTAGCGATTGAATTGTTCAAGAGCTTTCCATTGATTTTTCCGTTTGTTCCTAGCTAACATAGTTCCTGTGATATCTTGGGGTTTCTGGAGCGAAGTGCTAAAACGGGAAAATTTGACCTTTGATGACCACTGGTGACCTCAATATTTGCTTTAGGAAAAAAAATATATGAACAACTTTCGAATGTGCTTGTCGAGAGCTTTTGAACGCCTTTTTCCGCGTCTTTCTACCCCTTTTAGTTTCCGAGTTAGAGGGGGGTCTACCCCCCCCCCCGCACGGCGAAAGTGGCGCCGAGCACCGGCACGGCGCGGGTTAAAGGGATATGGCCACCTCGCGGGCCAATATGGAGATTTTGGTGTGTATCGGTCGATTAAGCGTGTCCGATTTCACCTGCAAAATTTGGGTCCCGAAACTCCCCCCATTAGATTTAAAAAATGCATTTGCACCTCTCATGCTTGGCACACATTCCTAAAATTAGAGTCGCCTCATCACTATTTATAATCACTTCTTTGCAGGCTATTATTTTCTTTTGAATGTTGCAAACTCAACATCACCATTCCGTCAGTGAACTTTAAAATTAAAAAGCGTTAACTATATTTTCAACAACCTTGGCCTCTTTCATAATAAAACATACAATTGATATGGCTCGACTTTGGGGCCGTAGGAGATTTGTGACCTATACCTTATAACACAGACAGACTTTTTAAGGTCAAGTCTCGGCGAATTCGAACGCTTCGGCTTTGGGCGGGCGCCAATTCCATAGCCAAACTGGATGAGAGCGGCCATCACAAATCTAGTACTGAGCACAGCTGGGACCAACGTTTTGGAGCCTGAAATAAATACAAAATGCTTTGCCGATACACTGCTTTAGGTGCTGCAGGAGCAAGTTTGAGCTTGAACATACATGATTGTTGATCCCCACCATTCATTTAAGTTGCTTTTTAGAAATCCTCCGGAGGTGGCAATATCCCTTTAACAGCATTGTCTGGCGTATGCTCGAGTACCGTTTGGGGGCAGCGAGTTCGCCGGTGGTCACTGATGTCCTATTTACCTCACATGGCAGCATTGTCTGGCATATGCTCGAGTACCGTTTGGGGGCAGCGAGTTCGCCAGTGGTCACTGATGTCCTATTTACCTCACATGGCAGCATTGTACCTCAACGTCCGATCACTCACCAACAAACTAGACGATATCAACCTACTTCTGAGTGACTACGGCCTTGACATGCTCTGCCTATCTGAGACTTGGCTCTCCCCACAAATTCTGGACAAGTTCCTCGTCTTTCCTGGCTACAGGCTCATTAGACGTGACCGGGTCGGTCGCCGTGGTGGCGGCGTCGGCATCCTCCACCGAGACGAGATCCAGCTCAGTCAGACCGCCAGCGTCGCGTCAGAAGACGGACCTCTGGAGTCTCTGTGGGCCACAGCCAGCTGGCGCGGCGGCCGACCGACCACGGTGGGCGTCGTCTACCGCCCGCCGGACAGCCCGGTGGAAGCCAGCCTGGAGCAGCTGCAGGACCAGCTGCGCGCCGCCCTCTGCGCCAACAAGCCCGTGTTCCTGCTAGGCGACGTCAATTTCAACGCCCTGGACGCTGACGCTCCCAACACGCGCCGTTACATGGACATCGTCACCGAGATGAACATGGTTCAGCTGGTGAACGAGCCCACCCACCTACTGCCAACACCATCAGCGCTGGACCATGTCATCACCGACCAGCGAGATCCAGCTCCAGACGTCATCATCCTGAGCGAGACCATCAGCGATCACCAGCCAGTCATCGTCACTGCGCGCCTCGGCAGAGTGCGCCGACCTCCTCAGTGGCGCTCCACCCGCGCCTGGAGGAGAGCCGACTGGGACGCTATCTGTTTGGACTTGCTCACGTCGGACTGGAGCCAGGTAGATGGCGCCACCGACGTGAACGAGTGCGTGCGCCTGTTCATGGACCAGTGGAATGTGGTGATGGACCGCCACTGTCTGACCAGGAGGGTGCGCGTGACCAAGCCGGACTGCCCCTGGCTCGTGGGCAATCACGACCTGCAGGCGCTTATGTCAGAGCGTGACAGTGCACGCAACACGTGGCGCCGCTTACGCACGCCCGAGGCCAAAGCTGACTTCGTCCGACTTCGCAACCACGTGAAGAGCCGCCTCATCGACGCGAGACGTGACTTCCTGTGCGACGAGATGACGTCGCGCGGCAGCCGCAGCTTCTGGCCCACATTTAAAGAGTTTGCGGTAGCCCCGACGTCAGCCGGAGGCGCATCGGCGGCAACCCCAGAGGAGGCCGAGGCGATGGCCGACGAGCTCAACCGCCACTTCGCTGCCGTCGGTAAGTCCACATTACCGACTTAGCTGACTCAGTAGTATCATTGTAGTATCAGCAGTATCATTGTAGTATCAGCAGTATCATTGTAGATGGCGTAGTATCATTGTACTATCAGTAGTATCATTGTAGATGTTGTCACAATTTGTATCCGTCTTACCTTTGCAACTTGTTGCTTATAGGTACTACTGTCTTTATTAGCGTTTAGGTCTTTTATAACATAAATTACTGCTGCGTGTGTGGAAGTGTGTGACTGCCCTGCATCGTAGGTATAGGTGTAATAGGCTTGTAATCGACGTGAAACCAGAAAAGCCACATCGTGGATGGTTTTGAATATACTGATTGATTGTCTGGCATATGCTCGAGTACCGTTTGGGGGCAGCGAGTTCGCCGGTGGTCACCGATGTCATATTTACATCACATGGCAGCATTGACTGGCATATGCTCGAGTACCGTTTGGGGGCAGCGAGTTCGCCGGTGGTCACCGATGTCATATTTACCTCACATGGCAGCATTGACTGGCATATGCTCGAGTACCGTTTGGGGGCAGCGAGTTCGCCGGTGGTCACTGATGTCATATTTACCTCACATGGACGTCGGCGGTACAGTGCGAGCGTGTAGCAGGTGACTCCGTTTCGTACTCAGCGACCCCGATATCGGCCCGACGGTGAATCGTCACCTTTTCTACTTATTCAACCTTCTGGATGGGCACGAAACACTTCACACAAGGCACACCGGACAGTCAGATGCAGATACTGCCAGTTGTGCTGTTGTGGCCTCAGACCCTGCGCTGAATGTCCTGTGACTCATCCGCCTCTCTGCTAGTCACGGATATCGAGACTAGCTTGTTAGTCAGCAGTCACGGATATCGAGACTAGCTTGTTAGTCAGCAGTCACGGATATCGAGACTAGCTTGTTAGTCAGCAGTCACGGAGACCGGGACTAGCTTGTTATTCAGCAGTCACGGAGATCGAGACTAGCTTGTTAGTCAGCAGTTACGGTTATCGAGACTAGCTTGTTAGTCAGCAGTCACGGATATCGAGACTAGCTTGTTATTCAGCAGTCACGGATATCGAGACTAGCTTGTTAGTCAGCAGTCACGGATATTGAGACTAGCTTGTTAGTCAGCAGTCACGGATATCGAGACTAGCTTGATAGTCAGCAGTCACGGATATCGAGACTAGCTTGTTAGTCAGCAGTCACGGATATCGAGACTAGCTTGTTAGTCAGCAGTCACGGATATTGAGACTAGCTTGTTAGTCAGCAGTCACGGATATCGAGACTAGCTTGTTAGTCAGCAGTCACGGATATCGAGACTAGCTTGTTAGTCAGCAGTCACGGAAACCGGGACTAGCTTGTTATTCAGCAGTCACGGATATCGAGACTAGCTTGTTAGTCAGCAGTCACGGAGACCGGGCTAGCTTGTTATTCAGCAGTCACGGAGATCGAGACTAGCTTGTTAGTCAGCAGTCACGGATATCGAGACTAGCTTGTTAGTCAGCAGTCACGGAGATCGAGACTAGCTTGCTAGTCAGCAGTCACGGATATCGAGACTAGCTTGTTAGTCAGCAGTCACGGAGATCGAGACTAGCTTGTTAGTCAGCAGTCACGGATATCGAGACTAGCTTGTTAGTCAGCAGTCACGGATATCGAGACTAGCTTGTTAGTCAGCAATCACGGATATCGAGACTAGCTTGTTAGTCAGCAGTCACGGATATCGAGACTAGCTTGTTAGTCAGCAGTCACGGATATCGAGACTAGCTTGTTAGTCAGCAGTCACGGATATCGAGACTAGCTTGTTAGTCAGCAGTCACGGATATCGAGACTAGCTTGTTAGTCAGCAGTCACGGATATCGAGACTAGCTTGTTATTCAGCAGTCACGGAGACCGGGACTAGCTTGTTATTCAGCAGTCACGGAGATCGAGACTAGCTTGTTAGTCAGCAGTTACGGTTATCGAGACTAGCTTGTTAGTCAGCAGTCACGGATATCGAGACTAGCTTGTTATTCAGCAGTCACGGATATCGAGACTAGCTTGTTAGTCAGCAGTCACGGATATTGAGACTAGCTTGTTAGTCAGCAGTCACGGATATCGAGACTAGCTTGTTAGTCAGCAGTCACAGATATCGAGACTAGCTTGTTAGTCAGCAGTCACGGATATCGAGACTAGCTTGTTAGTCAGCAGTCACGGATATTGAGACTAGCTTGTTAGTCAGCAGTCACGGATATCGAGACTAGCTTGTTAGTCAGCAGTCACGGATATCGAGACTAGCTTGTTAGTCAGCAGTCACGGAAACCGGGACTAGCTTGTTATTCAGCAGTCACGGATATCGAGACTAGCTTGTTAGTCAGCAGTCACGGAGACCGGGACTAGCTTGTTATTCAGCAGTCACGGAGATCGAGACTAGCTTGTTAGTCAGCAGTCACGGATATCGAGACTAGCTTGTTAGTCAGCAGTCACGGATATCGAGACTAGCTTGTTAGTCAGCAGTCACGGATATCGAGACTAGCTTGTTAGTCAGCAGTCACGGAGACCGGGACTAGCTTGTTAGTCAGCAGTCACAGATATCGAGACTAGCTTGTTAGTCAGCAGTCACGGATATCGAGACTAGCTTGTTAGTCAGCAGTCACGGATATCGAGACTAGCTTGTTAGTCAGCAGTCACGGATATTGAGACTAGCTTGTTAGTCAGCAGTCACGGATATCGAGACTAGCTTGTTAGTCAGCAGTCACGGATATCGAGACTAGCTTGTTAGTCAGCAGTCACGGAGACCGGGACTAGCTTGTTATTCAGCAGTCACGGAGATCGAGACTAGCTTGTTAGTCAGCAGTCACGGAGATCGGGACTAGCTTGTTATTCAGCAGTCACGGAGATCGAGACTAGTTTGTTAGTCAGCAGTCACGGAGATCGAGACTAGCTTGTTAGTCAGCAGTCACGGATATCGAGACTAGCTTGTTCGTCAGCAGTCACGGATTCGAGACTAGCTTGTTAGTCAGCAGTCACGAAGACCGGGACTAGCGTGTTATTCGGCAGTCACAGAGATCGAGACTAGCTTGTTAGTCAGCAGTCACGGAGATCGAGACTAGCTTGTTAGTCAGCAGTCACGGATATCGAGACTAGCTTGTTAGTCAGCAGTCACGGATATCGAGACTAGCTTGTTAGTCAGCAGTCACGGATATCGAGACTAACTTGTTAGACAGCAGTCACGGATATCGATACTAGCTTGTTAGTCAGCAGTCACGGATACCGGGACTAGCTTGTTAGTCAGCAGTCACGGAGACCGGGACCGGCTTGTTAGTCAGCAGTCACGGATATCGAGACTAGCTTGTTAGTCAGCAGTCACGGATATCGAGACTAGCTTGTTAGTCAGCAGTCACGGATATTGAGACTAGCTTGTTAGTCAGCAGTCACGGATATCGAGACTAGCTTATTAGTCAGCAGTCACGGAGACCGGGACTAGCTTGTTAGTCAGCAGTCACGGATATTGAGACTAGCTTGTTAGTCAGCAGTCACGGATATCGAGACTAGCTTGTTAGTCAGCAGTCACGGATATCGAGACTAGCTTGTTAGTCAGCAGTCACGGATATCGAGACTAGCTTGTTAGTCAGCAGTCACGGATATCGAGACTAGCTTGTTAGTCAGCAGTCAAGGATATCGAGACTAGCTTGTTAGTCAGCAGTCACGGAGACCGGGACTGGCGAGCCGCGCTGCTGGCGACATCTTTGCGTCACAAGTGTATCTTATCCACATACCTTCTCCATGCATATTTAGCGCTTCTGTTACAACACAAATGGAAGAAAACGTTCGCGGGATATATTTTCCGATAGCATGACTTCTCTAATGCGATTACATCTGTTCCACCGGACTTACCGGACCAACTTTCATACTTACTCCACGCAAACTTTTATATCTTATCAATCTCACGCAAATATATTCAAGTTCGTCCAACATATTGTCGTCGCGCCATGATTACCTGAAGCCTATTGTAGCTGACCGCTGTGCAGCCCGCAGCCATCATGGTCCATGCGGGCGCGATCGATCCCCGACATGTGCTGCTTCGTCACGGCTCAATTGGCGCTGCTGCAGACTCGTGACAGGTGACTCGTGACTCAAGAATCGGCTGGGTGTACAGAGCCCAGCTGTGTCCAACAGCAGTCATCAGTTCCGCCTGCACTGCCCGCCGGTCCACCGGTAAACGGGCCTCGTTTGACCCTCGTTAGAGTACAACGCCACGTTAATGAGGTCACCACAGCGCTGCTCTAACCAGCCATGACAGAGACCGGACTGAGACTGTGTCACAGCTGCTCTAACCAGCCATGACAGAGACCGGACTGAGACTGTGTCACAGCTGCTCTAACCAGTCATGACACAGACCGGACTGCGACTGTGTCACAGATGCTCTAACCAGCCATGACACAGACCGGACTGCGACTGTGTCACAGATGCTCTAACCAGCCATGACCCAGATCGGACTGCGAATGTGTCACAGCTGCTCTAACCAGTCATGACACAGACCGGACTGCGACTGTGTCACAACTGCTCTAACCAGCCATGACACAGACCGGACTGCGACTGTGTCACAGATGCTCTAACCAGCCATGACACAGACCGGACTGCGACTGTGTCACAGATGCTCTAACCAGCCATGACACAGACCGGACTGCGACTGTGCGGACAGCTGCTCTAACCAGTCATTACATTTTGTCCGTGTCCGAGACGTGGCTGAAGCCGAGTGTCCTGACCCGAGTGCTGGTTTTCCCCGGATATAGCATAATCAGATGTGACCGCACAAGCCAGCCCGGCGCGCGGGTCAAGGCGCGAGGCGGAGGCGTCGCAATCTTGACGAGAGACAACCTCCGCGTGACAAAACTGCATATCGGCGGCTCCGACCCCAACCTGGAGTCGCTCTGGCTGTCCGTCAGCGGTGCAGGGTGCCGCACAGTGGTGGTCGGGGTAATCTACCGACCCCCCGCCACTTCGGTGCCCGGAGCGCTCGAGATGATCGACCGGCAGCTGGGGGACGCGGTCTCCACTGGCAAGCCGGTCGTCGTCATGGGCGACTTCAACATCAATCTGCTACAACAGGACTGTCCAGGTGCACGGGGCCTCCAGCGGATCCTGAGCGACCTGGACCTCACGCAGCTGGTGCGTGAGCCCACGCACCTCCACCCGACACCCACGATGCTGGACCTGGTCATAACCAACCTGACCGACTCACCTGAATCTGTCGTTGTGCTCCAGGATCAAATCGCCGACCACCAGCCGGTACTCCTCAGAGCCGGGGTGCGCAGACAGCGCCCCCCGCCGCCGGTCATAAGGAGGCGCTGGGAGCGTGTCGACTGGGACGCCATGTGCCTGAGCCTTCTGACAGCTGACTTGGGACCACTCTACAACGCACGGACAGCTGACGAGAAGCTGACGGCATTCATGGCGGTCTGGGACGCAGTGGTCGACGAGCACTGCCCGCTCGTCACGGTGAGACGGCGCCGACCGGCGTGTCCGTGGCTGCGCGACAATCCCGAGCTGACGTCGGCGATGGAGGACCGCGACGAGGCCCGGCGAACCTGGGAGCGCACCAGAACCCCAGAAAGTCGCTGTGAATACCAGCGGCGGCGCAACACTGTGAAAAGCCAGCTCACTCGTGCCCGTCGCGACTTCCTGTGTGACTCTCTTTTATCTGACAGACAATCTTTTTGGAGTCGTCTGAAAAGTTTTGCTGTCCAACCATCACGGGGCCCCGCTTTGGGTGACGATGACGTCAGTGACCGGGCTGACGCATTCAATGAGCATTTTGCGTCCGTGGGGTCACGCATCGCCGCGGAGGTGGGGCGCACCACCGTTTCGGGCTCGCACGGACCGAGGCCTCCCCGTGTGTGCTCATCAGCCCTCGCACTACGCCCTGTAACCCTGCCAGAACTCTCGAAGGCCATTAAACGCATGAGCTCGTCAAGGGCAGTCGGTATCGATGGCGTCCCTCTCCATGCAGTGAAAAGGTGTTTTGCTGTTATTGGGCCTCACCTTCTTAATATCGTCAACAAATCTGTAACCACATGCACGTTTCCTAATGCCTGGAAAATAGCTCGCGTTGTACCTATTCACAAGTCTGGAGACCGATCCGATTTGAATAACTTCCGGCCTATCTCTATCCTGTCTGTTTTGTCAAAAATCACGGAAAAGGCTGTCTGCATGCAACTCACGTCATATCTACAGGAAAACCATATACTGTCTCAATTTCAATATGCTTACCGACCCCGTCATTCCGCGGAGGACGCCCTGATCGACGCAGTGGAGTGGATCTCAAAGATTATCGACGCAGGTGAAATAGCGTCGCTGACGACGCTCGACCTAAGTAAAGCTTTTGACAGCGTCGATCATGGCGTCCTCTTGGACAAGCTAGAATGGTACGGGGTGTGCTCAGACTGGTTCCGCAGCTATCTGCAAGACCGGAAACAGATGGTAGCGGGCGGATCAGACCTAATTCTCCCATTGACCCACGGCGTCGCCCAGGGCTCCATAGTCGGACCCATCCTCTTCCTTATCTTCATCAACGACATGTCCGCATTCCTTCCCCATGGCCGACTCCTGTCCTATGCCGATGACACTCAACTCCTGGACCACTCCCCTCTCGATGTCATCAACTTATCACACCTGAAGGCCCGCGTCGAGGAGTCCATCATACACCTTCAAGATTGGTTTCTGTCCAACTGTCTCAAAATGAACCCTGACAAAACCCATTTCATCATCTTTGGTACAAAATCTTCCATAAAAAAGACATCGAGCTTCCACATCACCTTATCACGCTCACGCATCCCGCCATGTTCCACCGTGAAGGTCCTGGGCATGGTCCTGGACCCAGGTCTGACCTGGGAGCCACATATATCGACGGTGGTTCGCAGATGCAACGCTATCCTTATATCCCTCTACAAAATTCGCCACTATTTCACACCCAAAGCCCTTGAGCTCCTGGTACAGGCTCACGTTTTCCCCCACATTTTGTACTGTCTCTCCGTTTGGGGCGGGGCCGCCCAATGCCATCTGTCACGGATTCAGAAAACTATCAACTTTGCGGCGAGACTTGTCTCTGGGGTGCGGCGCAGTGAGCACATCTCACCTGTCCTCATCTCGTTAGGGTGGCTGAGTGCGAGGGAGATGGTGCATCAGCGAGACTGCCTCAAAGTGTTTAGTGCGCTTCATGACCACAACTGCCCGCCAGCCCTGAGAGCTCTTTTTGTCAAACGATCCCAGGTATCCCAGAGGGAAACGAGAGCTGTAGCCGCGGGAGAGCTGCAGCTGGAAAGATGTCGCCTGTCAGCCACGCAGAGAAGCTTCGCATATAGGGCCGCGCGTGCGTGGAATTCTCTCCCAGCTAACATTACCGAGGTGCGGAGTCGCGGGGCGTTCCTGCGTGCCATTTGTCAGCCAACATGAATTACAATCGGATGTCCGTGTTGTTTTTCACATGCATCGTGACCGTGACCGTTCCCATAGTGTATGAGTAAATGTCTGTCACCCTTACCTACAATGTACAGGGTTCATAATACCCACTACGTGGACGAATCCTTAATAAACGAAACGAAACGAAACACAGACCGGACTGCGTCACAGCTGCTCTAACCAGACATGACACAGACCGGACTGCGACTGTGCGGACAGCTGATCTAACCAGCCATGACACAGACCGGACTGCGACTGTGCGGACAGCTGCTCTAACCAGCCATGACACAGACCGGACTGCGTCACAGCTGCTCTAACCAGCCATGACACAGACTGGACTGCGACTGTGTCACAGCTGCTCTAACCAGTCATGACTCAGACCGGACTGCGACTGTGTCACAGATGCTCTAACCAGCCATGACCCAGACCGGACTGCGACTGTGTCACAGCTGCTCTAACCAGCCATGACACAGACCGGACTGCGACTGTGCGGACAGCTGCTCTAACCAGCCATGACACAGACCGGACTGCGACTGTGTCACAGCTGCTCTAACCAGCCATGACACAAACCGGACTGCGACTGTGCGGACAGCTGCTCTAACCAGCCATGACACAGACCGGACTGCGACTGTGGCACAGATGCTCTAACCAGCCATGACACAGACCGGACTGCGTCACAGCTGCTCTAACCAGCCATGACACAGACCGGACTGCGACTGTGAGTCACAGCTGCTCTAACCAGCCATGACACAGACCGGACTGCGACTGTGCGTCACAGCTGCTCTAACCAGCCATGACACAGACCGGACTGCGACTATGCGGACAGCTGCTCTAACCAGCCATGACACAGACCGGACTGCGACTGTGTCACAGCTGCTCTAACCAGCCATGACCCAGACCGGACTGCAACTGTGTCACAGCTGCTCTAACCAGCCATAACACAGACCGGACTGCGACTGTGTCACAGCTGCTCTAACCAGCCATGACCCAGACCGGACTGCGACTGTGTCACAGCTGCTCTAACCAGCCATGACACAGACCGGACTGCGTCACAGATGCTCTAACCAGCCATGACACAGACCGGACTACGACTGTGTCACAGCTGCTCTAACCAGCCATGGCCCAGACCGGACTGCGACTGTGTCACATCTGCTCTAACCAGCCATGACCCAGACCGGACTGCGACTGTGTCACAGCTGCTCTAACCAGCCATGACACAGACCGGACTGCGTCACAGATGCTCTAACCAGCCATGACACAGACCGGACTGCGACTGTGCGGACAGCTGCTTTAATCAGCCATGACACAGACCGGACTGCGACTGTGCGTCACAGCTGCTCTAACCAGCCATGACACAGACCGGACTGCGACTGTGCGGACAGCTGCTCTAACCAGCCATGACACAGACCGGACTGCGACTGTGCGTCACAGATGCTCTAACCAGCCATGACACAGACCGGACTGAGACTGCGTCACAGCTGCTCTAACCAGCCCTGACACAGACCGGACTGCGACTGTGCGGACAGCTGCTCTAACCAGCCATGACACAGACCGGACTGCGACTGCGTCACAGCTGCTCTAACCAGTCATGACACAGACCGGACTGCGACTGTGTCACAGATGCTCTAACCAGCCATGACACAGACCGGACTGTGCCACAGATGCTCTAACCAGCCATGACACAGACCGGACTGCGTCACAGCTGCTCTAACCAGCCACGACACAGACCGGACTGTGTCACAGCTGCTCTAACCAGTCATGACACAGACCGAACTGCGTCACAGCTGCTCTAACCAGCCATGACACAGACCGGACTGCGTCACAGCTGCTCTAACCAGCCATGACACAGACCGGACTGCGACTGTGCGGACAGCTCCTCTAACCAGCCATGACACAGACCGGACTGCGACTGTGCGTCACAGCTGCTCTAACCAGCCATGACACAGACCGGACTGCGACTGTGTCACAGCTGCTCTAACCAGCCATGACCCAGATCGGACTGCGACTGTGTCACAGCTGCTCTAACCAGCCATGACACAGACCGGACTGCGAGTGTGCGGACAGCTGCTCTAACCAGCTATGACCCAGACCGGACTGAGACTGTGTCACAGCTGCTCTAACCAGCCATGCCACAGACCGGACTGCGACTGTGCGGACAGCTGCTCTAACAAGCCATGACACAGACCGGACAGCGACTGTGCGGACAGCTGCTCTAACCAGCCATGACACAGACCGGACTGCGACTGTGTCACAGCTGCTCTAACCAGCCATGACACAGACCGGACTGCGTCACAGCTGCTCTAACCAGCCATGACCCAGACCTGAGTGCGACTGTGTCACAGCTGCTCTAACCAGCCATGACACAGACCGGACTGCGACTGTGTCACAGCTGCTCTAACCAGTCATGACACAGACCGGACTGCGAGTGTGCGGACAGCTGCTCTAACCAGCTATGACCCATACCGGACTGAGACTGTGTCACAGCTGCTCTAACCAGCCATGCCACAGACCGGACTGCGACTGTGCGGACAGCTGCTCTAACCAGCCATGACACAGACCGGACTGCGACTGTGCGGACAGCTGCTCTAACCAGCCATGACACAGACCAGACAGCGACTGTGCGGACAGCTGCTCTAACCAGCCATGACAAAGACCGGACTGCGACTGTGTCACAGCTGCTCTAACCAGCCATGACACAGACCGGACTGCGACTGTGCGGACAGCTGCTCTAACCAGCCATGACCCAGACCGGACTGCGACTGTGTCACAGCTGCTCTAACCAGCCATGACACAGACCGGACTGCGACTGTGTCACAACTACTCTAACCAGCCATGACACAGACCGGACTGCGTCACAGCTGCTCTAACCAGCCATGACACAGACCGGACTGCGTCACAGCTACTCTAACTAGCCATGACACAGACCGGACTGTGACTGTGGCACAGATGCTCTAACCAGCCATGACCCAGACCGGACTGAGACTGTGTCACAGCTGCTCTAACCAGCCATGACACAGACCGGACTGGGACTGTGCGGACAGCTGCTCTAACTAGCCATGCCACAGACCGGACTGCGTCACAGCTGCTCTAACCAGCCATGCCACAGACCGGACTGCGTCACAGCTGCTCTAACCAGTCATGCCACAGACTGGACTACGTCACAGCTGCTCTAACCAGCCATGACACAGACCGAACTGCGACTGTGTCACAGCTGCTCTAACCAGCCATGACACAGACCGGACTGCGACTGTGCGGACAGCTGCTCTAACCAGCCATGGCACAGACCGGACTGCGACTGTGCGTCACAGCTGCTCTAACCAGCCATGACCCAGACCGGACTGCGACTGCGTCACAGATGCTCTAACCAGCCATGACACAGACCGGACTGCGACTGTGTCACAGCTACTCTAACCAGCCATGACACAGACCGGACTGCGACTGCGTCACAGCTGCTCTAACCAGCCATGACCCAGACCGGACTGCGACTGTTTCACAGCTGCTCTAACCAGCCATGACACAAACTGGACTGCGACTGTGCGTCACAGCTGCTCTAACCAGCCATGACACAGACCGGACTGCAACTGTGCGTCACAGCTGCTCTAACCAGCCATGACACAGACCGGACTGCGACTGTGCGGACAGCTGCCTAACCAGCCATGACACAGGCCGGACTGCGACTGCGTCACAGCTGCTCTAACCAGTCATGACACATACCGGACTGCGACTGTGTCACAGATGCTCTAACCAGCCATGACACAGACCGGACTGTGCCACAGATGCTCTAACCAGCCATGACACAGACCGGACTGCGTCACAGCTGCTCTAACCAGCCACGACACAGACCGGACTGTGTCACAGCTGCTCTAACCAGTCATGACACAGACCGAACTGCGTCACAGCTGCTCTAACCAGCCATGACACAGACCGGACTGCGTCACAGCTGCTCTAACCAGCCATGACACAGACCGGACTGCGACTGTGCGGACAGCTCCTCTAACCAGCCATGACACAGACCGGACTGCGACTGTGCGTCACAGCTGCTCTAACCAGCCATGACAAAGACCGGACTGCGACTGTGTCACAGCTGCTCTAACCAGCCATGACCCAGATCGGACTGCGACTGTGTCACAGCTGCTCTAACCAGCCATGACACAGACCGGACTGCGAGTGTGCGGACAGCTGCTCTACCCAGCTATGACCCAGACCGGACTGAGACTGTGTCACAGCTGCTCTAACCAGCCATGACACAGACCGGACTGCGACTGTGCGGACAGCTGCTCTAACAAGCCATGACACAGACCGGACAGCGACTGTGCGGACAGCTGCTCTAACCAGCCATGACACAGACCGGACTGCGACTGCGTCACAGCTGCTCTAACCAGCCATGACCCAGACCGGAGTGCGACTGTGTCACAGCTGCTCTAACCAGCCATGACACAGACCGGACTTCGACTGTGTCACAGCTGCTCTAACCAGCCATGACCCAGACCGGACTGCGACTGCGTCACAGATGCTCTAACCAGCCATGACACAGACCGGACTGCGACTGTGTCACAGCTGCTCTAACCAGCCATGACACAGAACGGACTGCGACTGCGTCACAGCTGCTCTAACCAGCCATGACCCAGACCGGACTGCGACTGTTTCACAGCTGCTCTAACCAGCCATGACACAAACCGGACTGCGACTGTGCGTCACAGCTGCTCTAACCAGCCATGACACAGACCGGACTGCAACTGTGCGTCACAGCTGCTCTAACCAGCCATGACACAGACCGGACTGCGACTGTGCGGACAGCTGCTCTAACCAGCCATGACACAGACCGGACTGCGTCACAGCTGCTCTAACCAGCCATGACACAGACCGGACTGCGACTGTGCGAACAGCTGCTCTAACCAGCCATGACACAGACCGGACTGCGACTGTGTCACAGCTGCTCTAACCAGCCATGACACAGACCGGACTGCGACTGTGTCACAGATGCTCTAACCAGCCATGACACAGACCGGACTGACAGCTGCTCTAACAAGCCATGACACAGACCGGACTGCGTCACAGCTGCTCTAACCAGCCATGACACAGACCGGACTGGGACTGTGGCACAGCTGCTCTAACCAGCCATGACATAAAAACCGGACGACTGCGACTGTGTCACAGCTGCTCTAACCAGCCATGACACAGACCGGACTGCGACTGTGTCACAGCTGCTCTAACCAGCCATGACACAGACCAGACTGCGACTATGGCACAGATGCTCTAACCAGCCATGACACAGACCGGACTGCGACTGTGCGGACAGCTGCTCTAACCAGCGATGACCCAGACCGGACTGAGACTGTGTCACAGCTACTCTAACCAGCCATGACACAGACCGGACTGCGACTGTGCGGACAGCTGCTCTAACCAGCCATGACACAGACCGGACTGCGACTGTGCGTCACAGATGCTCTAACCAGCAATGACACAGACCGGACTGCGACTGTGCGTCACAGCTGCTCTAACCAGCCATGGCACAGACCGAACTGCGACTGTGTCACAGCTGCTCTAACCAGCCATGACACAGACCGGACTGCGATTGTGCGTCACAGCTGCTCTAACCAGCCATGACACAGACCGGACTGCGACTGTGTTACAGATGCTCTAACCAGCCATGACACAGACCGGACTGCGACTGTGCGGACAGCTGCTCTAACCAGCCATGACACAGACCGGGCTGCGACTGTGTCACAGCTGCTCTAACCAGTCATGCCACAGACCGGACTGCGTCACAGCTGCTCTAACCAGCCATGACACAGACCGGACTGCGTCATAGCTGCTCTAACCAGCCATGACACAGACCGGACTGTGTCACAGCTGCTCTAACCAGCCACGACACAGACCGGACTGTGACTGTGTCACAACTGCTCTAACCAGCCATGACACAGACCGGACTGCGACTGTGCGGACAGCTGCTCTAACCAGCCATGACACAGACCGGACTGCGTCACAGATGCTCTAACCAGCCATGACACAGACCGGACTGCGACTGTGACACAGCTGCTCTAACCAGCCATGCCACAGACCGGACTGCGACCGTGGCACAGATGCTCTAACCAGCCATGACACAGACCGGACTGCGACTGTGGCACAGATGCTCTAACCAGCCATGACACAGACCGGACTGCGACTGTGTCACAGATGCTCTAACCAGCCATGACACAGACCGGACTGACAGCTGCTCTAACCAGCCATGACACAGACCGGACTGCGTCACAGCTGCTCTAACCAGTCATGACACAGACCGGACTGCGACTGTGCATCACAGATGCTCTAACCAGCCATGACACAGACCGGACTGCGACTGCGTCACAGCTGCTCTAACCAGCCATGACACAGACCGGACTGCGTCACAGATGCTCTAACCAGCCATGACACAGACCGGACTGCGACTGTGCGGACAGCTGCTTTAATCAGCCATGACACAGACCGGACTGCGACTGTGCGTCACAGCTGCTCTAACCAGCCATGATACAGATCGGACTGCGACTGTGCGGACAGCTGCTCTAACCAGCCATGACACAGACCGGACTGCGACTGTGCGTCACAGATGCTCTAACCAGCCATGACACAGACCGGACTGAGACTGCGTCACAGCTGCTCTAACCAGCCCTGACACAGACCGGACTGCGACTGTGCGGACAGCTGCTCTAACCAGCCATGACACAGACCGGACTGCGACTGCGTCACAGCTGCTCTAACCAGTCATGACACAGACCGGACTGCGACTGTGTCACAGATGCTCTAACCAGCCATGACACAGACCGGACTGTGCCACAGATGCTCTAACCAGCCATGACACAGACCGGACTGCGTCACAGCTGCTCTAACCAGCCACGACACAGACCGGACTGTGTCACAGCTGCTCTAACCAGTCATGACACAGACCGAACTGCGTCACAGCTGCTCTAACCAGCCATGACACAGACCGGACTGCGTCACAGCTGCTCTAACCAGCCATGACACAGACCGGACTGCGACTGTGCGGACAGCTCCTCTAACCAGCCATGACACAGACCGGACTGCGACTGTGCGTCACAGCTGCTCTAACCAGCCATGACACAGACCGGACTGCGACTGTGTCACAGCTGCTCTAACCAGCCATGACCCAGAACGGACTGCGACTGTGTCACAGCTGCTCTAACCAGCCATGACACAGACCGGACTGCGAGTGTGCGGACAGCTGCTCTAACCAGCTATGACCCAGACCGGACTGAGACTGTGTCACAGCTGCTCTAACCAGCCATGCCACAGACCGGACTGCGACTGTGCGGACAGCTGCTCTAACAAGCCATGACACAGACCGGACAGCGACTGTGCGGACAGCTGCTCTAACCAGCCATGACACAGACCGGACTGGGACTGTGTCACAGCTGCTCTAACCAGCCATGACACAGACCGGACTGCGTCACAGCTGCTCTAACCAGCCATGACCCAGACCTGAGTGCGACTGTGTCACAGCTGCTCTAACCAGCCATGACACAGACCGGACTGCGACTGTGTCACAGCTGCTCTAACCAGTCATGACACAGACCGGACTGCGAGTGTGCGGACAGCTGCTCTAACCAGCTATGACCCATACCGGACTGAGACTGTGTCACAGCTGCTCTAACCAGCCATGCCACAGACCGGACTGCGACTGTGCGGACAGCTGCTCTAACCAGCCATGACACAGACCGGACTGCGACTGTGCGGACAGCTGCTCTAACCAGCCATGACACAGACCAGACAGCGACTGTGCGGACAGCTGCTCTAACCAGCCATGACAAAGACCGGACTGCGACTGTGTCACAGCTGCTCTAACCAGCCATGACACAGACCGGACTGCGACTGTGCGGACAGCTGCTCTAACCAGCCATGACCCAGACCGGACTGCGACTGTGTCACAGCTGCTCTAACCAGCCATGACACAGACCGGACTGCGACTGTGTCACAACTACTCTAACCAGCCATGACACAGACCGGACTGCGTCACAGCTGCTCTAACCAGCCATGACACAGACCGGACTGCGTCACAGATACTCTAACTAGCCATGACACAGACCGGACTGTGACTGTGGCACAGATGCTCTAACCAGCCATGACCCAGACCGGACTGAGACTGTGTCACAGCTGCTCTAACCAGCCATGACACAGACCGGACTGCGACTGTGCGGACAGCTGCTCTAACTAGCCATGCCACAGACCGGACTGCGTCACAGCTGCTCTAACCAGCCATGCCACAGACCGGACTGCGTCACAGCTGCTCTAACCAGTCATGACACAGACTGGACTACGTCACAGCTGCTCTAACCAGCCATGACACAGACCGAACTGCGACTGTGTCACAGCTGCTCTAACCAGCCATGACACAGACCGGACTGCGACTATGGCACAGATGCTCTAACCAGCCATGACACAGACCGGACTGCGACTGTGCGGACAGCTGCTCTAACCAGCCATGACCCAGACCGGACTGAGACTGTGTCACAGCTACTCTAACCAGCCATGACACAGACCGGACTGCGACTGTGCGGACAGCTGCTCTAACCAGCCATGACACAGACCGGACTGCGACTGTGCGTCACAGATGCTCTAACCAGCAATGACACAGACCGGACTGCGACTGTGCGTCACAGCTGCTCTAACCAGCCATGGCACAGACCGAACTGCGACTGTGTCACAGCTGCTCTAACCAGCCATGACACAGACCGAACTGCGATTGTGCGTCACAGCTGCTCTAACCAGCCATGACACAGACCGGACTGCGACTGTGTTACAGATGCTCTAACCAGCCATGACACAGACCGGACTGCGACTGTGCGGACAGCTGCTCTAACCAGCCATGACACAGACCGGGCTGCAACTGTGTCACAGCTGCTCTAACCAGTCATGACACAGACCGGACTGCGTCACAGCTGCTCTAACCAGCCATGACACAGACCGGACTGCGTCACAGCTGCTCTAACCAGCCATGACACAGACCGGACTGTGTCACAGCTGCTCTAACCAGCCACGACACAGACCGGACTGTGACTGTGTCACAACTGCTCTAACCAGCCATGACACAGACCGGACTGCGACTGTGCGGACAGCTGCTCTAACCAGCCATGACACAGACCGGACTGCGTCACAGATGCTCTAACCAGCCATGACACAGACCGGACTGCGACTGTGACACAGCTGCTCTAACCAGCCATGCCACAGACCGGACTGCGACCGTGGCACAGATGCTCTAACCAGCCATGACACAGACCGGACTGCGACTGTGGCACAGATGCTCTAACCAGCCATGACACAGACCGGACTGCGACTGTGTCACAGATGCTCTAACCAGCCATGACACAGACCGGACTGACAGCTGCTCTAAACAGCCATGACACAGACCGGACTGCGTCACAGCTGCTCTAACCAGTCATGACACAGACCGGACTGCGACTGTGCATCACAGATGCTCTACCCAGCCATGACACAGACCGGACTGCGACTGCGTCACAGCTGCTCTAACCAGCCATGACACAGACCGGACTGCGACTGTGTCACAGCTGCTCTAACCAGCCATGACACAGACCGGACTGCGACTGTGCGGACAGCTGCTCTAACCAGCCATGACACATACCGGACTGTGACTGTGGCACAGCTGCTCTAACCAGCCATGACACAGACCGGACTGCGACTGTGCGTCACAGCTGCTCTAACCAGCCATGACACAGACCGGACTGCGACTGTGCGGACAGCTGCTCTAACCAGCCATGACACAGACCGGACTGCGACTGTGCGGACAACTGCTCTAACCAGCCACGACACAGACCGGACTGCGACTGTGCGTCACAGCTGCTCTAACCAGCCATGACACAGACCGGACTGCGACTGTGCGTCACAGCTGCTCTAACCAGCCATGACACAGACCGGACTGCGACTGTGCGGACAGCTGCTCTAACCAGCCATGACACAGACCGGACTGTGACTGTGGCACAGCTGCTCTAACCAGCCATGACACAGACCGGACTGCGACTGTGCAGACAGCTGCTCTAACCAGCCATGACACAGACCGGACTGCGACTGTGTCACAGCTGCTCTAACCAGCCATGACACAGACCGGATTGCGACTGTGCGGACATATTCTCTAACCAGCCATGATACAGACCGGACTGCGACTGTGCGGACAGCTGCTCTAACCAGCCATGACACAGACCACACAACGACTGTGCGGACAGCTGCTCTAACCAGCCATGACACAGACCGGACTGTGACTGTGTCACAGCTGCTCTAACCAGCCATGACACAGACCGGACTGCGACTGTGCGGACAGCTGCTCTAACCAGCCATGACCCAGACCGGACTGCGACTGTGTCGCAGCTGCTCTAACCAGCCATGACACAGACCGGACTGCGACTGTGTCACAACTACTCTAACCAGCCATGACACAGACCGGACTGCGACTGTGCGGACAGCTGCTCTAACCAGCCATGACACAGACCGGACTGCGTCACAGCTGCTCTAACCAGCCATGCCACAGACGGGACTGCGTCACAGCTACTCTAACTAGCCATGACACAGACCGGACTGTGACTGTGGCACAGATGCTCTAACCAGCCATGACCCAGACCGGACTGAGACTGTGTCACAGCTGCTCTAACCAGCCATGACACAGACCGGACTGCGACTGTGCGGACAGCTGCTCTAACCAGCCATGACACAGACCGGACTGCGTCACAGCTGCTCTAACCAGCCATGCCACAGACAGGACTGCGTCACAGCTTCTCTAACCAGTCATGACACAGACTGGACTGCGTCACAGCTGCTCTAACCAGCCATGACACAGACCGAACTGCGACTGTGTCACAGCTGCTCTAACCAGCCATGACACAGACCGGACTGCGACTGTGCGGACAGCTGCTCTAACCAGCCATGACACAGACCGGACTGCGACTGTGCGTCACAGCTGCTCTAACCAGCCATGACACAGACCGGACTGCGACTGTGTCACAGCTGCTCTAACCAGCCATGACCCACACCGGACTGCGACTGCGTCACAGATGCTCTAACCAGCCATGACACAGACCGGACTGCGACTGTGTCACAGCTGCTCTAACCAGCCATGACACAGACCGGACTGCGACTGCGTCACAGCTGCTCTAACCAGCCATGACCCAGACCGGACTGCGACTGTTTCACAGCTGCTCTAACCAGCCATGACACAGACCGGACTGCGACTGTGCGTCACAGCTGCTCTAACCAGCCATGACACAGACCGGACTGCAACTGTGCGTCACAGCTGCTCTAACCAGCATTGACACAGACCGGACTGCGACTGTGCGGACAGCTGATCTAACCAGCCATGCCACAGACCGGACTGCGACTGTGCGGACAGCTGCTCTAACCAGCCATGACACAGACCGGACTGCGTCACAGCTGCTCTAACCAGCCATGACACAGACCGGACTGCGACTGTGCGGACAGCTGCTCTAACCAGCCATGACACAGACCGGACTGCGACTGTGTCACAGCTGCTCGAACCAGTCATGACACAGACCGGACTACGACTGTGTCACAGATGCTCTAACCAGCCATGACACAGACCGGACTGCGTCACAGCTGCTCTAACCAGCCATGACACAGACCGGACTGCGACTGTGTCACAGCTGCTCTAACCAGCCATGACACAGACCGGACTGCGACTGTGCGGACAGCTGCTCTAACCAGCCATGACACATACCGGACTGTGACTGTGGCACAGCTGCTCTAACCAGCCATGACACAGACCGGACTGCGACTGTGCGTCACAGCTGCTCTAACCAGCCATGACACAGACCGGACTGCGACTGTGCGGACAGCTGCTCTAACCAGCCATGACACAGACCGGACTGCGACTGTGCGGACAACTGCTCTAACCAGCCACGACACAGACCGGACTGCGACTGTGCGTCACAGCTGCTCTAACCAGCCATGACACAGACCGGACTGCGACTGTGCGTCACAGCTGCTCTAACCAGCCATGACACAGACCGGACTGCGACTGTGCGGACAGCTGCTCTAACCAGCCATGACACAGACCGGACTGTGACTGTGGCACAGCTGCTCTAACCAGCCATGACACAGACCGGACTGCGACTGTGCGGACAGCTGCTCTAACCAGCCATGGCACAGACCGAACTGCGACTGTGTCACAGCTGCTCTAACCAGCCATGACACAGACCGGACTGCGACTGTGCGTCACAGCTGCTCTAACCAGCCATGACACAGACCGGACTGCGACTGTGTTACAGATGCTCTAACCAGCCATGACACAGACCGGACTGCGACTGTGCGGACAGCTGCTCTAACCAGCCATGACACAGACCGGGCTGCGACTGTGTCACAGCTGCTCTAACCAGTCATGACACAGACCGGACTGCGTCACAGCTGCTCTAACCAGCCATGACACAGACCGGACTGCGTCACAGCTGCTCTAACCAGCCATGGCACAGACCGGACTGCGACTGTGTCACAGCTGCTCTAACCAGCCATGACACAGACCGGACTGCGACTGTGTCACAGCTGCTCTAACCAGCCATGACACAGACCGGACTGCGACTGTGCGGACAGCTGCTCTAACCAGCCATGACACAGACCGGACTGCGTCACAGCTGCTCTAACCAGCCATGCCAGACCGGACTGCGTCACAGATGCTCTAACCAGCTATGACACAGACCGGACTGTGACTGTGGCACAGATGCTCTAACCAGCCATGACACAGACCGGACTGCGACTGTGCGTCACAGCTGCTCTAACCAGCCATGACACAGACCGGACTGCGACTGTGCGGACAGCTGCTCTAACCAGCCATGACGCAGACAGGACTGCATCACAGCTGCTCTAACCAGCCATGACACAGACCGGACTGCGACTGTGCGAACAGCTGCTCTAACCAGCCATGACACAGACCGGACTGCGACTGTGGCACAGATACTCTAACCAGCCATGACACAGACCGGACTGTGTCACAGCTGCTCTAACCAGCCATGACACAGACCGGACTGCGACTGTGCGGACATCTGCTCTAACCAGCCATGACACAGACCGGACTGCGACTGTGTCACAGCTGCTCTAACCAGCCATGACACAGACCGGACTGCGACTGTGTCACAGCTGCTCTAACCAGCCATGACACAGACCGGACTGTGACTGTGTCACAGCTGCTCTAACCAGCCATGACACAGACCGGACTGTGACTGTGTCACAACTGCTCTAACCAGGCATGACACAGACCGGACTGCGACTGTGCGGACAGCTGCTCTAACCAGCCATGACACAGACAGGACTGCGTCACAGATGCTCTAACCAGCCATGACACAGACCGGACTGCGACTGTGCGGACAGCTGCTCTAACCAGCCATGACACAGACCGGACTGCGACTGTGTCACAGCTGCTCTAACCAGCCATGACATAGACCGGACTGCGACTGTGTCACAGATGCTCTAACCAGCCATGCCACAGACCGGACTGCGACTGTGCGGACAGCTGCTCTAACCAGCCATGACACAGACCAGACTGCGTCACAGCTGCTCTAACCAGCCATGACACAGACCGGACTGCGACTGTGCGGACAGCTGCTCTAACCAGCCATGACACAGACCGGACTGCGACTGTGTCACAGCTGCTCTAACCAGCCATGACCCAGACCGGACTGCGACTGCATCACAGCTGCTCTAACCAGCCATGACACAGACCGGACTGCGACTGTGACACAGCTGCTCTAACCAGCCATGACACAGACCGGACTGCGACCGTGGCACAGATGCTCTAACCAGCCATGACACAGACCGGACTGCGACTGTGGCACAGATGCTCTAACCAGCCATGACACAGACCGGACTGCGACTGTGTCACAGATGCTCTAACCAGCCATGACACAGACCGGACTGCGTCACAGCTGCTCTAACCAGTCATGACACATACCGGACTGCGACTGTGCGTCACAGATGCTCTAACCAGCCATGACACAGACCGGACTGCGACTGTGTCACAGCTGCTCTAACCAGCCATGACCCAGACCGGACTGCGACTGCGTCACAGCTGCTCTAACCAGCCATGACACAGACCGGACTGCGACTGTGACACAGCTGCTCTAACCAGCCATGCCACAGACCGGACTGCGATCGTGGCACAGATGCTCTAACCAGCCATGACACACACCGGACTGCGACTGTGCGTCACAGCTGCTCTAACCAGCCATGACACAGACCGGACTGCGACTGTTCGGACAGCTGCTCTAACCAGCCATGACACAGACCGGACTGCGACTGTGCGGACAACTGTTCTAACCAGCCACGACACAGACCGGACTGCGACTGTGCGTCACAGCTGCTCTAACCAGCCATGACACAGACCGGACTGCGACTGTGCGTCACAGCTGCTCTAACCAGCCATGACACAGACCGGACTGCGACTGTGCGGACAGCTGCTCTAACCAGCCATGACACAGACCGGACTGTGACTGTGGCACAGCTGCTCTAACCAGCCATGACACAGACCGGACTGCGACTGTGCGGACAGCTGCTCTAACCAGCCATGACACAGACCGGACTGCGACTGTGTCACAGCTGCTCTAACCAGCCATGACACAGACCGGACTGCGACTGTGCGGACAGCTGCTCTAACCAGCCATGACACAGACCGGACTGCGACTGTGCGTCACAGCTGCTCTAACCAGCCATGACCCAGACCGGACTGCGACTGTGTCACAGCTGCTCTAACCAGCCATGACACAGACCGGATTGCGACTGTGCGGTCAGGACGTGAAGGCACGGCGCCGCAGAAGAGACGGACGCACAGCGGCGGAGAGTCATCGTCACGTCACGTCTCGTCTCCAACGCCCGGCAACTAACTGCGTCCCCCAGCCACCCTGCACCCCGAGCAGCACGAGCACCCCGAGCAGCACGAGCACCCCGAGCAGCACGAGCACCCCGAGCAGCACGAGCACCCCGAGCAGCACGAGCAGCCCGAGCACCCCAAGCAGCACGAGCACCCCGATCAGCACGAGCACCCCGATCAGCACGAGCACCCCGATCAGCACGAGCACCCCGAGCAACACGAGCAGCACGAGCACCCCGAGCAGCACGAGCAACCCGAGCAGCACGAGCAACACGAGCACCCCGAGCAACACGAGCACCCCGAGCACCCCGAGCACCCCGAGCAGCACGTGCACCCCGAGCAACACCGCAGTGAGAGAGCAGGCCGCGATAAACAACAGCTCTGTTGTTCATTGTGCCACGTGACTTTCAGAACAGACCTCCTCAACAGGTGACGGGCCGCGGAGGTCGGCAGGGGGGGGGGGTATATTGGGAAGAACAGCCCTCTTCAACAGGTGACAGGCCGCGGAGGTCGGCAGGGAGGGGAGTATATTGGGCAGAACAGCCCTCTTCAACAGGTGACAGGTCGCGGAGGTCGGCAGGGAGGGGAGTATATTGGGCAGAACAGCCCTCTTCAACAGGTGACAGGCCGCGGAGGTCGGCAGGGAGGGGAGTATATTGGGCAGAACAGCCCTCTTCAACAGGTGACAGGCCGCGGAGGTCGGCAGGGAGGGGAGTATATTGGGCAGAACAGCCCTCTTCAACAGGTGACAGGCCGCGGAGGTCGGCAGGGAGGGGAGTATATTGGGCAGAACAGCCCTCTTCAACAGGTGACAGGCCGCGGAGGTCGGCAGGGAGGGGAGTATATTGGGCAGAACAGCCCTCTTCAACAGGTGACAGGCCGCGGAGGTCGGCAGGGAGGGGAGTATATTGGGCAGAACAGCCCTCTTCAACAGGTGACAGGCCGCGGAGGTCGGCAGGGAGGGGAGTATATTGGGCAGAACAGCCCTCTTCAACAGGTGACAGGCCGCGGAGGTCGGCAGGGAGGGGAGTATATATTGGGCAGAACAGCCCTCTTTAACAGGTGACAGGCCGCGGAGGTCGGCAGGGAGGGGAGTATATTGGGAAGAACAGCCCTCTTCAACAGGTGACGGGCCGCGGAGGTCGGCAGGGAGGGGAGTATATATTGGGAAGAACAGCCCTCTTAAACAGGTGACAGGCCGCGGAGGTCGGCAGGGAGGGGAGTATATATTGGGCAGAACAGCCCTCTTTAACAGGTGACAGGCCGCGGAGGTCGGCGGAGAGGGGAGTATATATTGGGCAGAACAGCCCTCTTCAACAGGTGACAGGCCGCGGAGGTCGGCAGGGAGGGGAGTATATTGGGCAGAACAGCCCTCTTCAACAGGTGACAGGCCGCGGAGGTCGGCAGGGAGGGGAGTATATTGGGCAGAACAGCCCTCTTAAACAGGTGACGGGCCGCGGAGGTCGGCAGGGAGGGGAGTATATTGGGAAGAACAGCTCTATTCGACAGGTGACAGGCCGCGGAGGTCGGCAGGGAGGGGAGTATATTGGGAAGAACAGCCCTCTTCAACAGGTGACGGGCCGCGGAGGTCGGCAGGGAGGGGAGTATATTGGGAAGAACAGCCCTCTTCAACAGGTGACGGGCCGCGGAGGTCGGCAGGGAGGGGAGTATATTGGGAAGAACAGCTCTATTCGACAGGTGACAGGCCGCGGAGGTCGGCAGGGAGAGGAGTATATTGGGAAGAACAGCCCTCTTCAACAGGTGACAGGCCGCGGAGGTCGGCAGGGAGGGGAGTATATATTGGGCAGAACAGCCCTCTTCAACAGGTGACAGGCCGCGGAGGTCGGCAGGGAGGGGAGTATATTGGGCAGAACAGCCCTCTTCAACAGGTGACAGGCCGCGGAGGTCGGCAGGGAGGGGAGTATATTGGGAAGAACAGCCCTCTTCAACAGGTGACGGGCCGCGGAGGTCGGCAGGGAGGGGAGTATATATTGGGAAGAACAGCCCTCTTAAACAGGTGACAGGCCGCGGAGGTCGGCAGGGAGGGGAGTATATATTGGGCAGAACAGCCCTCTTTAACAGGTGACAGACCGCGGAGGTCGGCAGGGAGGGGAGTATATATTGGGCAGAACAGCCCTCTTTAACAGGTGACAGGCCGCGGAGGTCGGCAGGGAGGGGAGTATATATTGGGAAGAACAGCCCTCTTAAACAGGCGACAGGCCGCGGAGGTCGGCAGGGAGGGGAGTATATATTGGGCAGAACAGCCCTCTTCAACAGGTGACAGGCCGCGGAGGTCGGCAGGGAGGGGAGTATATTGGGCAGAACAGCCCTCTTCAACAGGTGACAGGCCGCGGAGGTCGGCAGGGAGGGGAGTATATTGGGAAGAACAGCCCTCTTCAACAGGTGACGGGCCGCGGAGGTCGGCAGGGAGGGGAGTATATATTGGGCAGAACAGCCCTCTTTAACAGGTGACAGGCCGCGGAGGTCGGCAGGGAGGGGAGTATATATTGGGCAGAACAGCCCTCTTTAACAGGTGACAGGCCGCGGAGGTCGGCAGGGAGGGGAGTATATATTGGGAAGAACAGCCCTCTTAAACAGGCGACAGGCCGCGGAGGTCGGCAGGGAGGGGAGTATATATTGGGCAGAACAGCCCTCTTCAACAGGTGACAGGCCGCGGAGGTCGGCAGGGAGGGGAGTATATTGGGCAGAACAGCCCTCTTCAACAGGTGACAGGCCGCGGAGGTCGGCAGGGAGGGGAGTATATTGGGAAGAGCAGCCCTCTTCAACAGGTGACGGGCCGCGGAGGTCGGCAGGGAGGGGAGTATATATTGGGAAGAACAGCCCTCTTAAACAGGTGACAGGCCGCGGAGGTCGGCAGGGAGGGGAGTATATATTGGGCAGAACAGCCCTCTTTAACAGGTGACAGGCCGCGGAGGTCGGCAGGGAGGGGAGTATATATTGGGCAGAACAGCCCTCTTTAACAGGTGACAGGCCGCGGAGGTCGGCAGAGAGGGGAGTATATATTGGGAAGAACAGCCCTCTTAAACAGGCGACAGGCCGCGGAGGTCGGCAGGGAGGGGAGTATATATTGGGCAGAACAGCCCTCTTCAACAGGTGACAGGCCGCGGAGGTCGGCAGGGAGGGGAGTATATTGGGCAGAACAGCCCTCTTCAACAGGTGACAGGCCGCGGAGGTCGGCGGAGAGGGGAGTATATTGGGAAGAACAGCCCTCTTCAACAGGTGACAGGCCGCGGAGGTCGGCAGGGAGGGGAGTATATTGGGCAGAACAGCCCTCTTAAACAGGTGACAGGCTACGGAGGTCGGCAGGGAGGGGAGCATATTGGGAAGAACAGCCCTCTTCAACAGGTGACGGGCCGCGGAGGTCGGCAGGGAGGGGAGTATATTGGGCAGAACAGCCCTCTTCAACAGGTGACAGGCCGCGGAGGTCGGCAGGGAGGGGAGTATATTGGGCGCTAACGTATCTCCATGAAGCCATATTCGGGCATTTCGCCGTGTATTCGAAATCATAGGCACTGAGACTGCCAAATCACAACAGTGTGTAGTATTATCTATACACCTTTTACATAATTATACATTCAACTTTATATTGTGACAATTTGCTGGAGTTGTAACGTGTTATTTGTCATTAACTATTTTCTAACCTCAGTTTCATACGATTTCCATAAAAACACAAACTCGACAGTGATGCTTGCTTTATTACTTTCAAACACGATTTCACCAAAACAGCAACACACCAAAACGGGCGACACAACGTCGCACATTTCTCTGTGACGTCATGGCTACTCGAACGCGGCCGATACGACGTGACGGAAGAGGAACGATATGGCGTCACCGGCCTGCAGGAGGCCCTCGTCCTGTGGATCAGACGACAACAGTGCATACATCAGAACCGGTACCGGCCTCTCCCCTGCGGAGAAGACAGCGTGCACATACGTCACTCCTCGCCTCGTACATACGTCACTCCTCGCCTCCGGTGAGTGGTGACGGCGTAGCTGGAAGGTTTGTGGCTGCCGACAGTCTGGTGTCAGCACTGCCGTGCACAGGAAGAACCTATGGTGTCACGGTTTTCGGGCGATTGCTATACGTGGTTCTTCCTTTACACGGCAGAGCACGGTCGGCCGTATTTTGAGCAAATCACCGACGCGACTTCCCAGACCTTCGAGACAGTAGCGATCTTACTGGAGATACCCAGCCGCGGAGACCGTGTAAAGCTGTCTTCCCGTGGCCAGGTTGGTAAGGGTGTCCCGCCCTATTAATTAAGGCGGCGATGGTCGAGTCGACGACGGATCGCGGAAGCCGTGTAAAGCTGTCTTCCCGTGGCTCGGTTGGTAAGGGTGTCCCGCCCTATTAATTAAGGCGGCGATGGTCGAGTCGACGACGGATCGCGGAGGCCGTGTAAAGCTGTCTTCCCGTGGCCAGGTTGGTAAGGGTGTCCCGCCCTATTAATTAAGGCGGCGATGGTCGAGTCGACGACGGATCGCGGAAGCCGTGTAAAGCTGTCTTCCCGTGGCTCGGTTGGTAAGGGTGTCCCGCCCTATTAATTAAGGCGGCGATGGTCGAGTCGACGACGGATCGCGCGTCCCGACTCGTGTGAAGAATTTACCCTTGACTGCGGTCGGTGGCAACGGTGGGGAGGAGGGCCGCGCCAAGGCTTTATGGCACCGGAAGGTGTCGACCTGAATGCTGCCGATGACCAGGTGTTGCGCAATGGATGCCAGGGTTCGGGGTTCATACAATAAACTCTGCTTAGCGAAGGGCTCTAATCACATACATATTTTCAAACAAGTGATTCGGCCTTAATTTATAAAAATACATAGCATGGCGTCATGGCGTCCACGATCATCACAATCCGTCGTCCCGTAACGTAAACAATGACAATACCAACTGAAGGTTCCAGGCAAGACGTTAGAATATCCTCAAACGAGCCCAAATAGGAGTTAAATGAAGCATACACAACAATTAATTAGAAACCTATTAAAACCGAGAACGGCATATTGATGATCTGGCGGCCTAGCGTGGCCTAACAGCAGTGTGGTGAGTCAGTGTGGTGAGGTGCCGCTGTACCAAAGGCGAGCGGTTACACAGTCATTTGTTGGCGGATGTGGCGCTGCAGTCACAGGTGGCTGGGCAGGTGCCGGGCACCGCCCCTCCTGGCCCAGCCGTGCCGCCGTCACACACAGCGCCGGCGGCTGAGGGTGCCGCTAATGTCCCTGGCGGGGGCGGGGGCGGGGGCGGGGGCGGGGGCGGGGGCGGGGGCGGGGCGGACGTGTCGGCCAACAATGCGATGTGGCCGCCCCCACAGCTGGGCGGCCAGCCGGTACACGGCGCCGCCGCCGCCGCCGGGCTGCTGGCTGCACAGCGCACATGACGTGGTCCTTCCTTTGCACGGCAGAGCACTGTCAGCCGTACAGCAGTACAGCAGTACAGTGTAGTGTGCAGTACAGTGTGTACAGCAGTACAGCAGTACAGTGTATGCAGTACAGCAGTACAGTGTGTACAGCGGTACAACAGTACAATGTAGTGTGCAGTACAGTGTGTACAGCAGTACAGCAGTACAGTGTAGTGTGCAGTACAGTGTGTACAGCAGTACAGCAGTACAGTGTATGCAGTACAGCAGTACAGTGTATGCAGTACAGCAGTACAGTGTGTACAGCAGTACAGCAGTACAGTGTAGTGTGCAGTACAGTGTGTACAGAAGTACAGTGTGTACAGAAGTACAGCAGTACAGTGTATGCAGTACAGCAGTACAGTGTGTACAGCAGTACAGTGTGTACAGCAGTACAGTGTATGCAGTACAGCAGTACAGTGTGTACAGCAGTAAAGCAGTACAGTGTAGTGTGCAGTACAGTGTGTACAGCAGTACAGCAGTACAGCAGTACAGCAGTACAGCAGTACAGCAGTACAGCAGTACAGCAGTACAGCAGTACAGCAGTACAGCAGTACAGTGTAGTGTGCAGTACAGTGTGTACAGCAGTACAGCAGTACAGTGTATGCAGTACAGCAGTACAGTGTGTACAGCAGTACAGCGGTACAGCAGTACAGTGTAGTGTGCAGTACAGCAGTACAGCAGTACAGCAGTACAGCAGTACAGCAGTACAGCAGTACAGCAGTACAGTGTAGTGTGCAGTACAGTGTGTACAGCAGTACAGCAGTACAGTGTACAGCAGTGCAGTGTACAGCAGTACAGCAGTACAGCAGTACAGCAGTACAGCAGTACAGCAGTACAGTGTATGCGTATTGACGATAATAACTCAACACAATGTTTATGCAAAGCTTTCGATACAAAGTAGCATGTTCACTGCAGATGCTGAAAATTAAAGAAACACAGGCAATCATTTTCAGCATCTGCAGTGAACATGATACTTTGTATCGAAAGTTTTGCATAAACATTGTTTTGAGTTATTATCGTCAATATACATCTGTCATGAATCATTTACAATAGTACAGCATACAGCGGCTGTATAATTATACAGGAAGGAGGCAGCCGCCGTGTGTGCTGACTGCCTAGCCGCAGAGGTAGGTGGCTGACGCTCCTACACAGCAGGCAGCGACGTGGCCAACACCATGTCACGGACCAACGCCCAGAAACAGCCGGAAAGGCACCGAACGCCCAGAAACAGAGCCGGAAAGGCACCGAACGCCCAGAAGCAGAGCCGGAAAGGCACCGAACGCCCAGAAACAGAGCCGGAAAGGCACCAAACGCCCAGAAACAGAGCCGAAAGGCACCGAATGCCGAGAAACAGAGCCGGAAAGGCACCGAATGCCGAGAAACAGAGCCGGAAAGGCACCGGACGCCGAGAAACAGAGCAGGAAAGGCACCGAACGCCCAGAAACAGAGCCGGAAAGGCACCGGACGCCGAGAAACAGAGCCGGAAAGGCACCGAACGCCGAGAAACAGAGCCGGAAAGGCACCGAACGCCGAGAAACAGAGCCGAAAAGGCACCGAACACCGAGAAACAGAGCCGGAAAGGCACCGAACGCCGAGAAACAGAGCCGGAAAGGCACCGAACGCCGAGAAACAGAGCCGGAAAGGCACCGAATGCCGAAAAACAGGGCCGGAAAGGCACTGAACGCCGAGAAACAGAGCCGGAAAGGCACCGAACGCCGAGAAACAGAGCCGAAAGGCACCGAACGCCGAGAAACAGAGCCGGAAAGGCACCGAACGCCGAGAAACAGAGCCGGAAAGGCACCGAACGCCGAGACACAGAGCCGGAAAGGCACCGAACGCCGAGAAACAGAGCCGGA
>JAXIVJ010010991.1:0-32500 GCA_036785665.1 Chirona hameri | reverse complement strand
CATCGTTGACTCTCCCGTCATCGTTGACTCTCCCGTCATCGTTGACTCTCCCGTCATTATTGACTCTCCCGTCATCATTGTCTCTCCCGTCATCGTTGACTCTCCCGTCATCATTGTCTCTCCAGTCATCGTTGACTCTCCCGTCATCGTTGTCTCTCCCGTCATCGTTGACTCTCCCGTCATCGTTGACTCTCCCATCATCATTGTCTCTCCCGTCATCGTTTACTCTCCCGTCATCGTTGACTCTCCCGTCAGCGTTGACTCTCCCGTCATCGTTGTCTCTCCCGTCATCGGTGACTCTCCCGTCATCATTGTCTCTCCCGTCATCGTTGACTCTCCCGTCATTATTGACTCTCCCGTCATCGTTGACTCTCCCGTCATCGTTGACTCTCCCGTCATCGTTGTCTCTCCCGTCATCGTTTACTCTCCCGTCATCGTTTACTCTCCCGTCATCGTTGACTCTCCCGTCATCGTTTACTCTCCCGTCATCGTTGACTCTCCCGTCATCGTTGTCTCTCCCGTCATCGTTTACTCTCCCGTCATCGTTGACTCTCCCGTCATCGTTGTCTCTCCCGTCATCGTTTACTCTCCCGTCATCGTTGACTCTCCCGTCATCGTTGACTCTCCCGTCATTATTGACTCTCCCGTCATCATTGTCTCTCCCGTCATCGTTGACTCTCCCGTCATCATTGTCTCTCCAGTCATCGTTGACTCTCCCGTCATCGTTGTCTCTCCCGTCATCGTTGACTCTCCCGTCATCGTTGACTCTCCCATCATCATTGTCTCTCCCGTCATCGTTTACTCTCCCGTCATCGTTTACTCTCCCGTCATCGTTGACTCTCCCGTCAGCGTTGACTCTCCCGTCATTGTTGTCTCTCCCGTCATCGGTGACTCTCCCGTCATCATTGTCTCTCCAGTCATCGTTGACTCTCCCGTCATCATTGTCTCTCCAGTCATCGTTGACTCTCCCGTCATCGTTGACTCTCCCGTCATCGTTGTCTCTCCAGTCATCGTTGACTCTCCCGTCATCGTTGACTCTCCCGTCATCGTTGTCTCTCCCGTCATCGGTGACTCTCCCGTCATCATTGTCTCTCCCGTCATCGTTGACTCTCCCGTCATCATTGTCTCTCCAGTCATCGTTGACTCTCCCGTCATCGTTGCCTCTCCCGTCATCGTTGACTCTCCCGTCATAGTTGACTCTCCCGTCATCGTTGACTCTCCCGTCATCGTTGACTCTCCCGTCATCGTTGACTCTCCCGTCATCGTTGACTCTCCCGTCATCGTTGTCTCTCCCGTCATCGTTGACTCTCCCGTCATCGTTGACTCTCCCGTCATCGTTGACTCTCCCGTCATCGTTGACTCTCCCGTCATCGTTGACTCTCCCGTCATCGTTGGCTCTCCAATCATCTCATCGTTAATATTAACGACATTCAGCCGACATAGCTACTGCTGGCACCCCGTTTGACGCTGGTGAAACATCACCTTATTATGCAGCGAGTCTCGCTTTAACCGGGCCTTTCACTGCCAGCCCGTCGTGTCCGGACAATACCGCTATGAGTGACATCTGGCCGGCTAATTATGCCAATAGAAAGAAAATGACACAGCTAGCTGTTCTGCCGTGTCTCAAGAGACCAGCGTCATCTCGGCTATATGAGCCGTGATAGCAATCAGCTCAAATGATGCAATCTCTACCCTCGACAAAAGCCAGCAAGAATTCAACAGCGGGAGCTGACTGGGATCGGCGTCAAACCGATCGCGCGTCGGAAGGCGGTGGCGCTGATAATTCATACGTCTCAGTTACTGCCCCGCCTTCTGTAGCTCTGGTAGCGGTAATGGTATATCAAATTCCTTCTGAACATGGTACGGCGTGGTGAAGAAGCAAACTAATGATAATGGAACAACATTAACGTGATGTTTTATCAACCATTTTAAAACATGATTTCCGACACCGCCAAGGTCCTTCATTCGGCTTGGAACAATGACTGCTCAGATACCAATCTCAAGCGTGTTGACACTTGAGTTGAACAGGCTTCAATGGGCAATTTCACGATATGACCGCACCGAACAACAGGTGAGCGGCCCACACAATGGCTCGGGATTACCAGCTCTGGCTGAGAAGCCAGAAGCTGGGCTCCAAACCGCAGCTTTCGCAGCTGTACCGGCCACCGCGCGGCCGATGCATGGCCAGGAAACGGGCCGGTCCGTGGGAAAATCGGACCGGTGATCGCTGCCGGGAGCCAGGACTTGCCGGCGATCCATCAGATTGCTCTCCCGCGAACTCCGTGGGCCGGCGAAATCCTGGACTGATCGGGCCCCGCCCGCCCGCACCGTGTGGTCCCGCCCGCACGGTGTGGAGCGGTAAGCCGTGACCTGTCTCTGTCTCGAGCCGCCGGCCCGTGGCGCTGTGGGTTTGAGTCGCCGACCGCGGCCGTGACCTGTCTCTGTCTCCGTCTCGAGTCGCCGGCCCGTGGCGCTGTGGGTGCGAGTCGCTGGCCGCGCTAACCGTCCGCTTATGACGTCTGTTGAAAGACATACGCCGGGGTTCGGTAACAACAGGATGGAACAAACCGACGTACAGCCAGTTTAGCTATTGGTTTGTCAGCCAGTTTAGCTAATGGTTTGTATATTTTTCAGGTAGAACTTGGAATATAAGATTTAAACGGATCACATTGAATAAATCATCAGTTTTTTTTTTGGGACATGCGTCATAATGGGGTAATTATGCACTGATATCACGAGTTTTAACGGGATTGCCAAAGTTTGGAGCGTTGTCGCGATCAATCACCGAAGTTTGTTTCGCTATTTGTTGCGGACCGGCCCCGGCTAATACATTGTTCTCGCTATGTCACGTCGTCGCGTTTTCGGCTGGATATTCACATAAATCAGTGGCCTCCTGTGCATCAAACATCTAAAGCACCACCCCGCATTTCGCCAGCAGCCCGTTCTCCTCCCTGTGGACGTACCCCTGCCCGCCCCCTGAGAACGTACCCCTGCCCGCCCCCTGAGGACGTACCCCTGCCCACCCTCTGAGGACGTACCCCTGCCCGCCCCCTGATGACGTACCCCTGCCCGCCCCCTGAGGACGTACCCCTGTCCGCCCCCTGAGGACGTACCCCTGCCCGCCCCCTGAGGACGTACCCCTGCCCGCCCCCTGAGGACGTACCCCTGCCCGCCCCCTGAGGACGTATCCCTGCCCGCCCCCTGAGGACGTACCCCTGCCCGCCCCCTGAGGACGTACCCCTGCCCGCCCCCTGAGGACGCACCCCTGCCCGCCCCCTGAGGACGTACCCCTGCCCGCCCCCTGAGGACGTACCCCTGCCCGCCCCCTGAGGACGTACCCCTGCCCGCCCCCTGTGGACGTACCCCTGCCCGCCCCCTGAGGACGTACCTCTGCCCGCCCCCTGAGGACGTACCCCTGCCCGCCCCCTGTGGACGTACCGGCCTGAGACGGGGTGATCTCTTCTTCTTCTTCCTCATCCTCCTGCTGTTGGTCGAGCCGTTCCCCCAGCCTCCCGAACACCTCCTCCAGCCGGGCGGCGGCGCCCTCCGAGCCGGACGACTCCGAGTCGGAGGAGCGGCTCCGCGGCTCCCTGACCAGAGTCGGAGCCGGCTCCCGCGGCCGGGCGAACCGCTCCCGCCCGTCCGGCCCCGGCCCGATGCCGGAGGGCGCTGACCGGGCGGCAGAGGAGCAGGAGCCACCAGACGGCGTCGGCCGAGCGGGGGAGCTCGAGCTGCCGGACGGTACGGACCCAGAGGCGGCGGTGGTGCTGATAGAGGGCACAGCACGAGAGGAAGCGCTGCTGCTGGCAGAGGATGCGGCCCGCGGTGCGGCGCTGCTCCTGGCAGAGGATGCAGCCCGCGGGGCGGCGGTGGTGCTGGTAGAGGGCACAGCACGAGCGGAGGCGCTGCTGCAGCCGGCTGTGGACACCGGAGGGTGCGTCTCCGCGTAGATGTGAGACAGCAGCGCCACCGCCTTCCGACGCGCGATCGGTTTGACGCCGATCCGAGCCAGCTCTCGCTGCCGAGAAGACGGGACTCGTTACAGAGAAATATCGGAGGACGTCGTGGTCACAAGATCATTCACCACTCAAATGAAGATGTAGTTGAGAGTAAATATGCGGATAGCCCAATACAATCCATATGGTGAACTGACAACGGTATGAAGTTTTACATGAAACTACGCTACTTGTAAAAAAAAAAACAGCATAAGCAACAATATGGGAAACTAATCCAATGTTACACAGGATTAAGATAAAGGCTTCGGGTCAACAAAGGTCACACAAATATGTTAGCGTTGTCTCCTCTCCGAACCCTTCAAGCGTGCTGAGCATCCCTCATCCCACCGCCCCAACTCCCAGCCGCCCCTCCAGCCTCCCGCCGCTGCACCCACCTTCGCGTGCTGAGCAACCCTCATCCCACCGCCCCAACTCCCAGCCGCCCCTCCAGCCTCCCGCCGCTGCACCCACCTTCGCGTGCTGAGCATCCCTCATCCCACCGCCCCAACTCCCAGCTCGCCGCCGCCCCTCCAGCCTCCCGCCGCGGCACCCACCTTCAGCTCGGGAGTCAGCATCAGCACGTAGTTTGGCAAGGGGGTGTCGGAGTGCCGCAGCACCACCCGGTATGGGTTGACGGGCGTCCGCTGCGGCGCCGCCATCCCCGCGTCCGGCGTCCCAGAGTCCTCTGGCCGAACTCCCGGCGTCTGCGCGCCCGAAGGCCGGGCTCGAGGAGTCCCGGTGTCGGTCTGCCGTGTGTCCGGCGGCTGTTCGGCTGCCGTCGGCGTGGTGAAGCCGGCCAGCAGACTGGAGTCCTGCCAAAGATCAGAGCTGTCCAGGGGGGAGCGCGGCCCGGCCGGCGGCGCCGCGCGGGTAGAGCTCCTCCCAGCAGCGGGACGCAGAGGAGTGCTCAGCGCCGGCGACTCCAGCAGCTCAGAGTTGCCCAGGGAGGAGCGCGGCCCGGCCGGCGGCGCCGCGGGGGTGGAGCTCCTCCCAGCGGCGGGACGCAGAGGAGTGCTCAGCGCCGGCGACTCCAGCAGCTCAATATAGCCGCCGTCTTCGAAGCCGTCCCAGACGTCCGCCGGCGGAGGGTCGGCCGAGGGAGAGGAGGCGGCGTCAGGGGCGGGGGAGCCGGCCCGAGAGCGTCTGTAAGGAGGAGGGCTGCCCGGCCGGTCACCAGGGGACGGCAGAGGGGAGACGAATCTCCGCCGGGTCTGGGAGGACGGAGAGGATGCGCGGGAGACCGCCTCAGGCGAGTGTAGAAGAGACATAACGGGAATTTCTGGAGAATGCGGTGGCAGAGACGACGGAGAGGCCTTCTCAGCCGGAACAGGATCACTAGGTATGGGGGCCAGTCGCTGTGATGAAACAGGCGAGTCGACTTCATCTGTCCCAGATTTGCGGTGTTTCGAAGACGACGTCGAAGAGTGCGTCTGGGAGTTGTTGACTTGTTCCTGGCGTCTGGAGATCAGCGGGGATGACACGAACGAGTCACTTCCGCGCTCAGACTGCCGCCGAGACTGTACTTGCGACACTAACGGCGAGGACAGAAGCGAGACATCCCCGACTGGAGATTGCTCCCGACTGCCAGCGACTTCTGAAGGCGTCTTGGCCGGAGAGGCTCCACTCCGGTCATCCTGAACACTGCCGTCTGCTGTTCCCTCTGTCGCTGTCACTGGAGGTTTGGCGCCTTCTGTCTGAGCGGCGGATCGCAGTGGTGACACCTCCTTTGCCCGACCGCTGGACCGCCGCGGGGACTTCAGACGCTGTGTGAATACCACCGGCACCTCGTCCAGGATCTGGATATCCGAGCCCGCCGAGCCGGGCCGCGGCTCCTGTGACTGAGCCGAGCCGGACCTGAGCTCCTGGGACGCGGGGGACGCGGGCCGCTCTGCCCGACCGGCGGCAGACGCGGTGCGCCGCCGTTTTGGCAGCGAGGAGAACACCTCACAGATGTCGTCTGAGGAGACGGGCCGGCTCGGTGTGACGCTGGGTCGCTTCTGTCCTCGCCGCGGAGTGGACGGTGCCGCGTCAGTGGCGTCGCCGGCGCCGGCGGACGTCCCCCCGGCTGGCGAGGGTGTCCTGTCACGCGGTGGAGTCCTGTCGCCTGCCGCGAGAGTCTTCTCAGCTCGTCTGGACGTCTCCCCGGCCCGTACGGGGCTCGACGTCAGCCTACACGGCGAGCGGAGGTCCATCTCGTCCCTGCCCCGCTGCGGCGACTGACCCGGGGTACAGACTACACTGTCTGAGCCCCGCCGCGGCGACCGACCGCAGCCTGATCTCGACCCCGGAGCCGCGTCCCCGGCCGGCGATCCCAGCTCCATCTCCTCCACCCCGTCCGACCCGGTCAGGTCGAACAGCTCCGGACTGAACGGTGCCGGGGACGGCGACCTGGCCGCACCCGTCGCCGGCTCTGTCACGCCGTGCTCCCGCCTCAGATGCCGCGCCAGCTCCTCCGGGCCGAACCTCTCGGCCAGCAGCAGCAGCTGCGGCAGCGGCGCGCCGCCGGCCGCGCAGTCCGTCTCCCCCAGGTAGAGGAGGCGTACGAACGCGGCGGCGGCGCAGTGGCCGACCTCGGGCAGCGGCAGCCGGCCGCCGGCCTCCGTCACTGCACGGTACAGCGTCGGACAGCGGACCGCCAGGACAGCCGCGTGCACCGCCACCGTGCCGTCCGAGCAGAGCAGCGCGACAGCCGGCGGTCCGCCACCGGTCAGCAGCAGATCCAGCAGAGCGGCGCCCAGGTCACCGGGGCGGGCCGCGAAACACGCTCCGACATCCGAGCAAACCTGGCTGGCCGCGCTCGTCGGGCTGGTGGGGGCGCTCCGGCGGCCGGCCGCGCTCGTCGGTCCGGTGGGGGCGCTCCGGCGGCCGGCCGCGCTCGTCGGGCTGGTGGGGGCTCTCCGGCGGCCGGCCGCGCTCGTCGGGCTGGTGGGGGCTCTCCGGCGGCCGGCCGCGCTCGTCGGGCTGGTGGGGGCTCTCCGGCGGCCGGCCGCGCTCGTCGGGCTGGTGGGGGCTCTCCGGCGGCCGGCCGCGCTCGTCGGGCTGGTGGGGGCTCTCCGGCGGCCGGCCGCGCTCGTCGGGCTGGTGGGGACTCTCCGGCGGCCGGCCGCGCTCGTCGGGCTGGTGGGGACTCTCCGGCGGCCGGGCGCGGCGTCACCCGTCCGGCTGAGGTCAGGGGAGGAGGGGAATATGGGAGAGGAGCCGACAATGGAGCCAGAGGCCGCGGGTGAGCAGGGAGGGCTGGAGTCGGGGGTGGACGGTATCCGCCGCGGGCTGGACGCGTGAGAGGGTAGCTCGCTCCCGGCTGTGGCGCTGTCGCCGTCCGGGGTGATAGTGGACGGTATCCACCGCGGGCTGGACGCGTGAGAGGGCAGTTCGCTCCCGGCTGTGGCGCTGTCACCGTCAGGGGTGATAGTGGACGGTATCCGCCGCGGGCTGGACGCGTGAGAGGGCAGCTCGCTCCCGACTGTGGCGCTGTCGCCGTCCGGGGTGATCTCAGCGAGGGCGGCTGCCGCGGAAGGGACGGGGAACGCGCGGCTTCGCTCTGCCCGGTCACGGCCGGGTCCAGAGGAGTGACCAGCCTCGTCTGATGACGGACCGGCGCCACCGTCAGCCACTGTCGACCCGGAGTCAACAGGGCAACTGGAGCTTTTCTCAGCCGCTCCTCGTGTCGGCAAGGCGAGGCGCGTCTTTTCTTGGACATTGCTTGGACCAGCAGCCGGTGTGGTTGACATTTGTGCACTGTTCACCTCTGACGTAATTTCCACTCCACCCCCGATGTCAGACACAGCAGGAGGGGAGCGTATTACTTTCGCCATCTTCGACGGCGACTCTGAGGTCAAACCACACCCGGCACCAGCATCTGTGTTGATCGGTGATGACTTAACAGCCCGCGACAAACTGCTGTCCACAGGCGACCCCACCGTCATCCCGTCACCGCCTCCCTCGTCTGCCGCATCTCTCCGGGACTGACCGCCTCCCTCGTCCGCCGCATCTCTCCGGGACTGAGCTGTCCGGTTCTGCTCGCCTCCCTCGTCCGCCGCATCTCTCCGGGACTGAGATGTCCGGTTCTGGCCGCCTCCCTCGTCCGCCGCATCTCTCCGGGACTGAGCTGTCCGGTTCTGCTCGCCTCCCTCGTCCGCCGCATCTCTCCGGGACTGACCGCCTCCCTCGTCCGCCGCATCTCTCCGGGACTGAGATGTCCGGTTCTGGCCGCCTCCCTCGTCCGCCGCATCTCTCCGGGACTGACCGCCTCCCTCGTCCGCCGCATCTCTCCGGGACTGAGATGTCCGGTTCTGGCCGCCTCCCTCGTCCGCCGCATCTCTCAGGAGGTTCTCAGCTGTTCGGTGCCGCTCAGAGTCCGTCTCCGACACTCGGCTGACTGCATCACTCTCCGCTGCGTCCCGGCCCGCCGCCTTCACCGCCGCTCCGTCCGCCGGTGGCGCCACCTGCCCGGCTGTGTCGGCGGCAGGGACCGGATCAGCGTCGGCCGGTAGCTGGGAGGGCCCCGGCCGAGCGTCGCATGGCGGCTGGGAGGGCCCCGGCCGAGCGTCGCATGGCGGCTGGGAGGGTCCCGGCCGAGCGTCGCATGGCGGCTGGGAGGGCCCCGGCCGAGCGTCCCATGGCGGCTGGGAGGGTCCCGGCCGAGCGTCGGCCGGTGGCTGGGAGGCCTGAGAGTCCGAGTCAGCGGGAAGCTGTGAGAACTGTGAGCCGGAGCCGGTCGCCAGCAGCAGCAGTGCCGCCTGGGTGGCACCAGCAGCGTCCTCCGCCTCCATCTCCGCGTCCTCCGCCTCCATCTCCGCGTCCTCCGACCCCATCTCCACGTCCTCCGCCTCACTGCCGCTGTCTGAGTCCTCACCAGAGACCTATTGAGTGAGAGAACAGAGGCTAAATGCACGACACTATAATGGACAAGATACAACACATACGGAAAAACGAACGAGGAACCTGATAATGTTCATGCTATTACCAACGAAAGGATATAATGACTCAATTATCGATACGCCATACCCGGGACTTCACACCCACCCAGAGGTACAAAACAGCCTTTCATACAAACCACGCCTGGCAGGGTTAAAACCAAACACTTCCTGACACTGCTCAAACACAAGATGCATCGTTTACCCCCCCCCCCCCCCCATCATAACGGGGAAAAACAGCGGCAGATACGCACCTTCTGCGTCAGGCTGTTCCGTCCGGGAATGTCGGCCACGTCCTTCAGCAGGCTGGTGATGGGCGCCGTGCAGGGCTCCACCCGGCCCACCAGCTCCGGCACGTAGTAGTCGCCCTGTGACAGAGCACCGGCCCCGGGTAAGATAACATGGTGCTGCCGATCTGTGATGGGCAGGCGGGTCAGATCGCCACAGGAGGCGGGTCAGATGGCCACAGGAGGCGGGTCAGATGGCCACAGGAGGCGGGTCAGATGGCCACAGGAGGCGGGTCAGATGGCCACAGGAGGCGGGTCAGATGGCCACAGGAGGCGGGTCAGATGGCCACAGGAGGCGGGTCAGATGGCCACAGGAGGCGGGTCAGATGGCCACAGGAGGCGGGTCAGATGGCCACAGGAGGCGGGTCAGATGGCCACAGGAGGCGGGTCAGATGGCCACAGGAGGCGGGTCAGATGGCCACAGGAGGCGGGTTAGATGGCCACGGCTGCGGAGGAGGACGGCAAATCAGATATTGATGTGCCGTACGGAGCAGAAATATCGCCAGAGACAAGGCGCCCCAGGCACACCACGGCGTCATCCCCCCCCCCCCCCCCCCCAGTGTTGGTAAGTTACTTGGCATATATGCCAGATGACCGCACACTATCAACACAGACAACGGAGGCGACCGCATCTGACCGATAGCTCATTGTGCCGAAACCCGACACCCATAGGCCGTACCCCCCCCCCCCCCCCAGACAGACGGTAACACGACATCGTTTGAATCGCTGAATGCTGTTTGGCAGCGAACAGGTCCTCACGTCAAGAGTCGGCCGCACACCGTCCCAGCCCCCTCCCCTGCCGCCCCGGTACAGCCCGGCCTATCACCGTCCCAGCCCCCTCCCCTGCCGCCCCGGTACAGCCCGGCCTATCACCCTCACACCCTCATCCCCTGCCGCCCCGGTACAGCCCGGCCTATCACCCTCACAGCCCCCTCCCCTGCCGCGCCGGTACAGCCCGGCCTATCACCGTCACAGCCCCCTCCCCTGCCGCCCCGGTACAGCCCGGCCTATCACCCTCACAGCCCCCTCCCCTGCCGCCCCGGTACAGCCCGGCCTATCACCCTCACACCCTCATCCCCTGCCGTCCCGGTACAGCCCGGCCTATCACCCTCACAGGCTCCTCCACTGCCGCCCCGGCACAGCCCGGCTTATCACCCTCACAGCCCCATCCCCTGCCGCCCCGGTACAGCCCGGCCTATCACCCTCACAGCCCCCTCCCCTGCCGCCCCGGTACAGCCCGGCATATCACCGTCCCAGCCCCCTCCCCTGCCGCCCCGGTACAGCCCGGCCTATCACCCTCACAGCCCCCTCCCCTGCCGCCCCGGTACAGCCCGGCTTATCACCCTCACAGCCCCATCCCCTGCCGCCCCGGTACAGCCCGGCTTATCACCCTCACAGCCCCATCCCCTGCCGCCCCGGTACAGCCCGGCCTATCACCCTCACAGCCCCCTCCCCTGCCGCCCCGGTACAGCCCGGCCTATCACCCTCACACCCTCATCCCCTGCCGCCCCGGTACAGCCCGGTCTGTCACCCTCACAGCCCCCTCCCCTGCCGCCCCGGCACAGCCCGGCCTATCACCCTCACACCCTCATCCCCTGCCGCCCCGGTACAGCCCGGCCTATCACCCTCACAGGCTCCTCCCCTGCCGCCCCGGTACAGCCCGGCTATCACCCTCACAGCCCCCTCCCCTGCCGCCCCGGCACAGCCCGGCCTATCACCCTCACACCCTCATCCCCTGCCGCCCCGGTACAGCCCGGCCTGTCACCCTCACAGCCCCCTCCCCTGCCGCCCCGGCACAGCCCGGCCTATCACCCTCACACCCTCATCCCCTGCCGCCCCGGTACAGCCCGGCCTGTCACCCTCACAGCCCCCTCCCCTGCCGCCCCGGTACAGCCCGGTCTATCACCCTCACAGCCCCCTCCCCTGCCGCCCCGGTACAGCCCTGCTGCACACCCTCACAGGCTCCTCCCCTGCCGCCCCGGTACAGCCCGGCCTATCACCCTCACACCCTCATCCCCTGCCGCCCCGGTACAGCCCGGCCTATCACCGTCCCAGCCCCCTCCCCTGCCGCCCCGGTACAGCCCTGCTGCACACCCTCACAGGCTCCTCCCCTGCCGCCCCGGTACAGCCCGGCCTATCACCCTCACACCCTCATCCCCTGCCGCCCCGGTACAGCCCGGCCTATCACCGTCCCAGCCCCCTCCCCTGCCGCCCCGGTACAGCCCTGCTGCACACCCTCACAGGCTCCTCCCCTGCCGCCCCGGTACAGCCCGGCCTATCACCCTCACACCCTCATCCCCTGCCGCCCCGGTACAGCCCGGCCTATCACCGTCCCAGCCCCCTCCCCTGCCGCCCCGGTACAGCCCGGCCTATCACCGTCCCAGCCCCTCCCCTGCCGCCCCGGTACAGCCCGGCCTATCACCGTCCCAGTCCCCTCCCCTGCCGCCCCGGTACAGCCCCCTCCCCTGCCGCCCCGGTACAGCCCGGCCATCACCCTCACAGCCCCCTCCCCTGCCGCCCCGGTACAGCCCGGCCTATCACCTTCACAGCCCCCTCCCCTGCCGCCCCGGTACATCCCGGTCTATCACCGTCTCAGCCCCCTCCACCTGCCGCCCCGGTACAGCCCGGCCTATCACCCTCACAGCCCCTCCCCTGCCGCCCCGGTACAGCCCGGCCTATCACCGTCCCAGCCCCCTCCCCTGCCGCCCCGGTACAGCCCTGCCTATCACCTCACAGCCCCTCCCCTGCCGCCCCGGTACAGCCCTGCCTATCACCCTCACATCCCCTCCCCTGCCGCCCCGGCACAGCCCGGCCTATCACCCTCACAGCCCCCTCCCCTGCCTATCACCCTCACAGCCCCCTCCCCTGCCGCCCCGGTACAGCCCTGCCTATCACCGTCCCAGCCCCCTCCCCTGCCGCCCCGGTACAGCCCTGCCTATCACCCTCACAGCCCCCTCCCCTGCCGCCCCGGTACAGCCCGGCTTATCAACCTCACAGGCCCCTCCCCTGACGCCCCGGCACAGCCCGGCCTATCACCCTCACAGCCCCCTCCCCTGCCGCCCCGGTACAGCCCGGCCTATCACCGTCCCAGCCCCCTCCCCTGCCGCCCCGGTACAGCCCGGCCTATCACCGTCCCAGCCCCCTCCCCTGCCGCCCGGTACAGCCCTGCCTATCACCCTCACAGCCCCCTCCCCTGCCGCCCCGGTACAGCCCGGCCTATCACCCTCACAGGCCCCTCCCCTGCCGCCCCGGTACAGCCCGGCCCATCACCCTCACAGCCCCCTCCCCTGCCGCCCCGGTACAGCCCGGCCTATCACCCTCACAGCCCCCTCCCCTGCCGCCCCGGTACAGCCCGGCATATCACCGTCCCAGCCCCCTCCCCTGCCGCCCCGGTAAAGCCCGGCCTATCACCCTCACAGCCCCCTCCCCTGCCGCCCGGTACAGCCCGGCCTATCACCCTCACAGCCCCCTCCCCTGCCGCCCGGCCCATCACCTCGCTGGTATGGAGCTGGGCAGCCTTCGCCCAGACAGGGGCCGGCCGCGGTGACCCGGTCCGCGCCCTGAGACGCCGCCTCTCCACCGGAACCTCCTCCTCCTGACAATGACGGGCCGAGAGAGCAACTCTGATAAAGCGGAACACGCTGCGGTGACACAACATGACATAACAAAGCTGAACACGCTGCGGTCACACGATGATCCAGTGACATCAACCGAAAGTAATCTGCTGAATGCTCAGCGAACATACACACATTTTAACAATGCACCTACGGGGCAATATTGGCACGACTATTTTATGGGAGTAGCAGGTGTTCTTTTACAATTAAACTGCATTATTTTCCGAAAAAAGTATCGCAGAATACAGATGTCAGAATACAATATTCGCGATTTTAACTTTGGATGGACAAAGATATGTCTGAAGGACTTCCCAAAATAGTAGAATCGATATCTGAGCCACACAATATAATGACACACTCGCGCAATCAGTACAGATGGATCTTTGGTATCAGGGCCGGCTCCAGCGGGCCTACTAACATCAGACAGGTGTGCCAGTCCCGGCTCCAGCGGGCCTACTAACCCAGGCCAGCAGCTGCGCTACCTTCTCACAGAGCCGCCGGTCGCGCTCCTCCCTGGTCTGGGTGAGGAGGACGGACGCGGGCGCCGCCCTCCTCCTCCCGCCCCGTCCTCGACTCCTCCCGGCAGGAGGATCGTCTGAAACACGCCACCCGTGGTCAGATGCCGGTCCTCCCTGGTCTGGGTGAGGAGGACAGACGCGGGCGCCGCCCTCCTCCTCCCGCCCCGTCCTCGACTCCTCCCGGCAGGAGGATCGTCTGAAACACGCCACCCGTGGTCAGATGTCGGTCGCGCTCCTCCCTGGTCTGGGTGAGGAGGACGGACGCGGGCGCCGCCTCCTCTTCACGGCAGGAGGATCGCCGGAAACACGCCACCCGTGGTCAGCGGTGACAGACAATAACTCAAGCTTTACCGCCGATAATTCCACTGCTGATCATCTGTGCAACACGTCAACCTCATTCACGGATTTACTTTAGCTACAAATGCTTTGAGGCAATAAAAGCAAAGGATGTCCTGATTATCACAGAACCAGATATCCGTATTATTCGCAGTACGACCACTTTGATAAATTCGCACATTACAAGCGGAATGCAACATTAAATGCTTGACAACACCACAGTCATATACCATCCGCTGGCAGCCGTGGGAGCCCACAGACTGTTGACAGACTGACCTGTGGCCGGCGGCAGGACGGGGGCGGGGGCGGCCGGCTCGGGCGGCACGGCGGCGCCACGTTCTCGGGCGGCCTCCACCTCCCCTCCCAGCCCCAGCTCGAGCAGCTGTGACTCGGCCAGCCGGCGTGTGCGCTCCTGCTCATCCCGCAGTGAGGCGGAGACAGCCAGCGCCATCTGCAGGTCGGCGTCTCCGGCGGCAGAGGGCGCCTCCGCCGCCGCCCGCCGCCGGCCCTGCCGGACCAGCAGCGGCAGTCAGACCGGAGGCACGACACGAGCCAGGAAACGAGATCAGGCAAGGACAACGGTCAGTCAGGACTTAGGAGGCCCGGCACGGGCCAGGAAACGAGATCAGGCAAGGAAAACGGTCAGTCTGATAGTAAACATCGTCAAACGACGCAGACCGTCCGACAGTCCAGCCCACAGGAACACGGCACGAGTATCTGGGCAAACCTTGAACATCACGCCACCAAAACGAACAGTGAAGACAGCTAAAATGGCGTCCTAATGTGTAAAATTACTGATAAATTGAGTAAACAATAGGTACGAATTCAAGAACTACAAATGTTTACAAGAATGTTCTAGGTCGAGCATACCATGTTCACCAGCGCCGTAGCTGACTTAACTGATTAGTACCTGTCCAAAACAATTAGTCGTTCCCCATCACGCCACTCAATGTCGTGCCTGTCTCGTGGCTTAGTACCTCCTACCCTCCCCGTCGCTCGCATCAGTACCTCCTACTCTGCCCGTCGCTCGCATCAGTACCCCCTACCCTGCCCGTCGCTCGCATCAGTACCCCCTACCCTGCCCGTCGCTCGCATCAGTACCCCCTACCCTGCCCGTCGCTCGCATCAGTACCTCCTACCCTGCCCGTCGCTCGCATCAGTACCCCCTACCCTCCCCGTCGCTCGCATCAGTACCCCCTACCCTCCCCGTCGCTCGCATCAGTACCCCCTACCCTCCCCGTCGCTCGCATCAGTACCTCCTCCCTCCCCGTCGCTCGCATCAGTACCTCCTCCCTCCCCGTCGCTCGTATCAGTACCCCCTACCCTCCCCGTCGCTCGCATCAGTACCCCCTACCCTGCCCGTCGCTCGCATCAGTACCTCCTACCCTGCCCGTCGCTAGCATCAGTACCCCCTACCCTGCCCGTCGCTCGCATCAGTACCTCCTACCCTGCCCGTCGCTCGCATCAGTACCTCCTCCCTCCCCGTCGCTCGCATCAGTACCCCCTACCCTGCCCGTCGCTCGCATCAGTACCCCCTACCCTCCCCGTCGCTCGCATCAGTACCTTCTCCATCCCCGTCGCTCGCATCAGTACCCCCTACCCTCCCCGTCGCTCGCATCAGTACCTTCTCCCTCCCCGTCGCTCGCATCAGTACCCCCTACTCTGCCCGTCGCTCGCATCAGTACCTTCTCCATCCCCGTCGCTCGCATCAGTACCCCCTACCCTGCCCGTCGCTCGCATCAGTACCCCCTACCCTCCCCGTCGCTCGCATCAGTACCTTCTCCATCCCCGTCGCTCGCATCAGTACCCCCTACCCTCCCCGTCGCTCGCATCAGTACCTTCTCCCTCCCCGTCGCTCGCATCAGTACCCCCTACTCTGCCCGTCGCTCGCATCAGTACCTTCTCCATCCCCGTCGCTCGCATCAGTACCCCCTACCCTCCCCGTCGCTCGCATCAGTACCCCCTACCCTCCCCGTCGCTCGCATCAGTACCCCCTACCCTCCCCGTCGCTCGCATCAGTACCCCCTACCCTCCCCGTCGCTCGCATCAGTACCTCCTCCCTCCCCGTCGCTCGCATCAGTACCTCCTCCCTCCCCGTCGCTCGTATCAGTACCCCCTACCCTCCCCGTCGCTCGCATCAGTACCCCCTACCCTCCCCGTCGCTCGCATCAGTACCCCCTACCCTCCCCGTCGCTCGCATCAGTACCTTCTCCATCCCCGTCGCTCGCATCAGTACCCCCTACCCTCCCCGTCGCTCGCATCAGTACCTCCTACCCTGCCCGTCGCTCGCATCAGTACCTCCTACTCTGCCCGTCGCTCGCATCAGTACCTCCTCCCTCCCCGTCGCTCGTATCAGTACCCCTTACCCTCCCCGTCGCTCGCATCAGTACCCCCTACCCTCCCCGTCGCTCGCATCAGTACCCCCTACCCTCCCCGTCGCTCGCATCAGTACCTCCTACCCTGCCCGTCGCTCGCATCAGTACCTCCTACTCTGCCCGTCGCTCGCATCAGTACCTCCTCCCTCCCCGTCGCTCGCATCAGTACCCCCTACCCTCCCCGTCGCTCGCATCAGTACCTCCTCCCTCCCCGTCGCTCGTATCAGTACCCCTTACCCTCCCCGTCGCTCGCATCAGTACCCCCTACCCTCCCCGTCGCTCGCATCAGTACCTTCTCCATCCCCGTCGCTCGCATCAGTACCTCCTACCCTGCCCGTCGTTCGCATCAGTACCTCCTACTCTGCCCGTCGCTAGCATCAGTACCCCCTACCCTGCCCGTCGCTCGCATCAGTACCTCCTCCCTCCCCGTCGCTCGCATCAGTACCTCCTACCCTGCCCGTCGCTCGCATCAGTACCTCCTACCCTGCCCGTCGCTCGCATCAGTACCTCCTACTCTGCCCGTCGCTAGCATCAGTACCCCCTACCCTGCCCGTCGCTCGCATCAGTACCCCCTACTCTGCCCGTCGCTCGCATCAGTACCTCCTACCCTGCCCGTCGCTCGCATCAGTACCTCCTACCCTGCCCGTCGCTCGCATCAGTACCTCCTACTCTGCCCGTCGCTAGCATCAGTACCCCCTACCCTGCCCGTCGCTCGCATCAGTACCCCCTACTCTGCCCGTCGCTCGCATCAGTACCTCCTCCCTCCCCGTCGCTCGCATCAGTACCCCTACTCTGCCCGTCGCTCGCATCAGTACCTCCTCCCTTCCCGTCGCTCGCATCAGTACCTCCTACTCTGCCCGTCGCTAGCATCAGTACCCCCTACCCTGCCCGTCGCTCGTATCAGTACCTTCTCCATCCCCGTCGCTCGCATCAGTACCTCCTACTCTGCCCGTCGCTAGCATCAGTACCCCCTACCCTGTCCGTCGCTCGCATCAGTACCCCCTACTCTGCCCGTCGCTCGCATCAGTACCTCCTCCCTCCCCGTCGCTCGCATCAGTACCTGCCATCCCTCCGTCTCGTGCCTCTCAGTGCCTCGTATCCTCCCCGTACCCCGTCCCTGCCCGTCCCCTCCCCAGTACCTGTTGCGCTGTGCGGCCGCGGCGGCCGGCCGGCGGCGGCGCGGCCCGTGTGGACGGCAGACCGGCGGCGGCCCGCTCCCCAGCCTGCCTATGTTGCAGCCGGACGGCGGCCAGCAGCTGGGCGGCGCTCAGGCCGCGACGCTCGCCACACAGCTTCAGGTGGGCGGCCCGAGCCGCGGCGGACGGCAGCCGTTCCAGGCAGACCGGACAGTCGACCACCGACACCGTCGCCGCCGCCGCTGGGGGCGGAGCGGTTGCGGCGGCGGCCGAGGACGGGGCAGAGACGGCAGGCGGCAGGGGGGCCGACGACGACGCATCAGTGGAGCCGGCTGCCGTAGATGTTGAGGCAGATGTTTTGGAGGGAGACTGACCCGATATTGACATAGCGGATGACGTAGGAGCGGTCCTGGCGAACCTTGATAAGTCGACAGTCGGAGGTGGACCCGCTGTACGGCCGTCGGACACTGTCGCTGGCGGGGGAGCGTCGGTCGAGACGGTGGAGGCAGCCAAGGTCGACTGACGAGTAGCGCGGGAGGACCGGGAGCTCTTGGTGGCCGCTCTGGTCGCCTGTCCGGTCCGTCTAGGCCGGGTGACGCCGCTGGGTGGCTGCTGGACGCCAATGTCCAGGACTCCGCAGACAGAGACCGACGGCGCACGGCGCGCGTCACAGACGTCGCCCGACAGCTGCTGCGATTGACTGCTGGACGGCTCTGCCGCGCAGGACGACTGCGAGAGGGCGACACGGGTCCGAGACCTGTGGCGCAGTACAACCATACATCACATGCTATTCACAAACCAGCTGCCTTTTCAAATGAAAGAAGGCATTCGTGACACGTATTTGATGCCTCCTGAGCAATGACAGCAATTACAATTGTATAACTCATCATGTTTGTTGCCAACACCAATCAAAGGGCACATGCTTCAAGAAGCCAGGAATCGAGAAAAAGTCAACACCGAGCGCAAATTGTCACAATAGCAGCCTGACTGGACGCAAAAAGCAAGCAGAATCACTTTACAAAGTTTACATCTTTGGTTCAAAAAGCACACCGTTGCCAGGAAATTGCCGTATTTAGCCCCTGACGCACGCACCTTGTGAACGAGAGACTGGCAGTGAAGTCGTCGCTGGTATCGAGGTCTGGCAGGTCGGGGGCGGGGACGGGGGCGGGGACGGGAGGAGGGCACGCGCCCCGGCCCGCCCTCCGACTCAGCTTACTGACCCGCTGGCTCTGCGACATGGCCAGATAGCGGCGCCGGCTCCCGAGTCACGTGACGATCACGTGATGTCTGACACGAGGTCAGGGTCGCCGCGCACTGTCGAGCAGTCCCCCACGCCTCGATACCGCCCCGCTGTGACGTCAGCGGAGACGGACCAGGCCAGTTTGTCTCACTGGCAACACGCTGTGCTGTACCATAATTATCTGACACACTGACATGCACTGTATTATCTTACAGACTCTGCACTGACACTTGCTGTCTTCTCAGACACACTAACATGCACTGTATTATCTTACGCACTGACACTTGCTGTCTTCTCTGCACACTTCTGCACACTCACACTCACTCGGCCATTCAACTGCACTGAACTCTATCACAGGGCGATGGCGCCAATCAGTCAGATATATTCTCGCTATGACAACGTTCTCAAACTAACCACCGTCTCTTGCTGCTACCGGCGTCCGTTACGCGAATCGCTTGTACTCCTTGCCATAGTCTTCATCGGCCTCGACTTTTTCCTGCGACCGATACGGCATCAGTCGGCGCAGCTTCATCTCATTGTACACCTGCAGAAACAAAATCAAACATTTAACAATGCTAACAAAGGTTGGAATACAAAGGAAGGTATTTGTGCTATAATGTTTAGCAAAATATATGATATTTATATAATAGACACGGCTGCAGCTGTTTTATTGAAAGCTGGTGCAAGCAACAGATAGCACAAGGCTCCATCTCTGCTGACATTAATTCCAGAATATTGCATTCATTATTAAACTGTGCAAAGTAAAAACATAAGAAATCACAGGCCAGCAAGAATCAGAATGTCTCGGCAAGTTCATAAAGTCCCATAAAATACCTTCTGTTCCTCTTCAGTAAAGTTGTTTGCACTACTTTGGAATTTATATTTTGTCCCATCTGCCAGTGACATGTACCTAAAACAGGTGTAACAGTCAGCACACAAGTAAAAAAATACACATTTAAATACATATCAGTAAATGCATGTTAAACATCACTTCATGGTAGATGCAGCAACATCACTAACAAATAATGAGGTGTCATAGATGATGCCAGCAGTGTTATGTTCTGTTCCCATTATCTGTTTTTATACAATTGATGCAGTTCAAAAAGGTTTTTCATAGTAAAACACAATAATGTCAGTGAGAGGCAATGACCAGTTACACCAATGGTTAGGCACCTCTTTACAACAGGAAAAACACATGCATGTAACTGATATTGCTACTCCATGCTATGAGTACTGATGCCATATCTGCCATATGCCATAAAACAAAATGTGAAATGTAAAATGACGATGATAAAATTGTGTGAATGTCAATGGTAACAATGTTTAAATGTTTATGAATGCATGCATGCATGCAATTAAAATGAATGCACATATAATTGACTGGTACCTACTCACATAGCCAAGCCAATCAGCAGAGAAGATCCAACCAATCCATATGCAACCTGGGTGGATAATCTTGCTAATGGTGTGCCAGCTATGGTTTTTGGTTTCATTTTCCACTGAGACATGCTTAATCCAAGTCAATGAGACAGTGGCTCTGAAACATCAAGACATAACAAATAGGTGATATTCTGGTACATAATTAATTGCCTTGAATTTTGAGCTAGCTGGATGAGCTGTGACATCCAGTATTTTGGATTTCACAGCTCATCAGAGATCCAGCATGTGACAAGTATAATATTTTGAAGTGTCCATTGCTACAGAAATTTACCATGTACTGTGTACAGGAAGAACTGGTTTGCAAATGCTGAACACTTTCCATCTTTACTCAGGTTCACAGAAGATCCTTTTCTCATTGTCAGACATCATTGTGGAACAGTCTCCCTGAATGAGTGCTTATGGCCCCTAATGTTTCCACTTTTAAGAGCCTTATTGTGGTGACTGTTTCAGACAAGCTGTATGAATTTATTGAAAATGGACCTAGTCAGTAGTCAATGCTGTGTACTATACATATATATATATATATATATATATATATATATATATATATATATATATATATATAAACTGGACGGTATAGGTACATGCACTGTTCTGATGGACACATAACTTGTTTATGGCTATGCATCACAAGTCCTGTAATGTACCTACAATGTACATATCTTGTTCATGATTAACTGGTGTGTCCTTGGTTCCTGAGTTCCTTATGCCCCAGCCCAAGGCCCCATTCCTCATCCTGTGACTGTGAAGTGAGCTGAGTAAATAAGGTCAGTGCCCCAATTATGAATCAGGGATGTAAGAACATCATGCAAAGTGAGGAGAATTAAACTAAGTGATCTTGCTATGGGGGAAACCCATTGCCACCATGCAAAAGTTCTCTGCAGATTTGAGCCTTGAGACGTCAACTATTTGTTGCCTCAAATTTGTATTTAGCAACAAATATTTTCACAAAAATTTTCACAAAAAGTCAGCATAGGCAGCAAGGCACCTTGGACTGTATTCCAATTTCCAACACCTATGTTTAATGTATTGTGTTATGAATTTTGTATGGATGTTACCTGCGTCCACTGCCCACGTCAATGTCTTGGGGCTAGTAACTACTAACTGATCCGTGTTCTCATTATTGTTATCTGGTGAAAAAACAAATATTTAGGTTATATCATTTAAGCAATTAAACAAATATTTAGGCACCTTATCTTGTTTTGCTTCAAAAAGCTTGTGTCGTGAGAGGGATATGCGTCGTCTTCTTGATCCCAAAACAAAAACTAGCACGTAAAGTAGCGCGGGAAATGGCAATAGAGCGCTGACATCTTTGAACACAAGAACATAAAAAATATATGTATATCATGCTCGATGTCTTGAACAATATAGGCATCTATTTGTTTTTGTTTTAAAATTAATATATTGACAAATACTGTTGCAAACTACCCATGCATAACACAAATGTTTGCCAATAATCAAATGCACAATATTTGAACAAAACTTAACGTATGACCAAAAGGAAGAAGCCTCCCTAAAAGGATTATAGAGAACCCAAATATTGTTTATCACCAATTCCTAGAACTCGCACCAATGACCAATCACCAACAAAAAGAGAGAACAACGTCGCCATTGCCACACTCGTTATCTTTCGTGCCCGTTCCGCTCCCATCTCCAAATCATCCTGTTTCCGTCACACCCACCTGTCCCGTTTCCGCCCCGCTCTAGTTTTCGTTCACGTCTCGTTGCCGTCCCGTTCCCGTCCCGTTCCCGTCGTCCCGTCCCGTCCCGTCCCGTCCGTTCCGTCCCGCTTCCGTGTCTCGTTCCGTTCCCGTTCCCGTTCCCGTCTCTCGTTCTCGTTCCCGTTCTCGTCCCCGTTCCCGTTCCCGTTCCCGTTCCCGTTCCCGTTCCCGTTCCCGTTCCCGTTCCCGTTCCCGTCCAGTTCCTGCCCCGTTTCCGTCCCGTTTCATTTCCCTCCCGTTTCCGTCCCGTTTCCGTCCCGTTTCCGTCCCGTTGTGTCCCGTTTCCGTCCCGTTTCCGTCCCGTTTCCGTCCCGTTTCCGTCCCGTTTCCGTCCCGTTTCCGTCCCGTTTCCGTCCCGTTTCCGTCCCGTTTCCGTCCCGTTCCTGTCCCATTTCCGTCCCGTTCCCGTCCTATCCTATTTCCATCCCGTTTCTACCGAAGAAGCCCCTGGGGATTGAGTGCACCTGCCAATGCCATGAACGGCGACTTCTTGAGCTCCCTCCGAGAGGAGCAATATGAAAAGTCTTAAAGCAATACTACAAACTCAGAATAGGTACCTTATAATTTAGATGAAACACGATTTCATCCCCTGATGAATAAGTGACGGACTATATTGTTTTCATCTAACTCATTTTATACCGTATTTTACCGGCGTGCGAGGTGAACAGTGATGATCAGGGCCGTGGGTTTTGGGGGAGGCCAAATCCAGTGGCGTATTTCCAAAAGTTGTTGAGCGGGGAAGGAGGGGGGATAGGCTGGGGCGTCGCCGATTTTTTTTAGTGGAGGGTTGGCTGAAAGGGACGAAAAAACTCCCAATTTTATGCGTGCATTTTTTGCTCTTTTTTTTACAATTTTATGCCTTTGCAGCATTTTAAATGTGGTTTTCATGTTATGGTAAGTACTTGTTATTTAGCGCAGCGAAGCGGTGCGAAATTTTACGGGTTTGCCTGATAAAACCCGGGAATATGGGCATTGTAGAGGATAAGAAGCTAAAAATGTCATTCATTCAATTCACCGTTACAACGAACCGAAGACGATGACGATGACTTCTTTATGACGATGACCACCGATGTGACGCCGCAAAGCGGGGTGAAATTTTTATTTTAGGAAAACGAAATTGTGATATTGGAACCAGACCGTGAGTGGAGCCAAGCCTCAAGTATTCCTGGTTGCACATTTCGGTATGATGCAAAGTATTGAAAAATAGTGAAATTTTACGAGTTTGCCTGATAAAACCCAGACATATGGGTCTTGTAGAGGATAAGAAGCTAAAAATGCTACTCATTCAATTCACCGTCACAACGAACCGAAGACGATGGCTTCGTTATGACGATGACCACCGATGTGATGCCGCGAAGTGGCGTGCATTTGTTAATTTTAGGTCGTGGAAACAGACTGGTAATTGATTCACCTATTTTGGAAGGATTCAATCACGATTCATTTTGGAATATGAATGATTCAGTCACCGTTTGATTCATGGATAACCATTTTGAGAAATTATTCTTTCCGATTCAAAGAATAATTTTTTTTTGGGATCAAATCACGTTTGACTCACCATTGAAATAGCATTGCACAGTCTTTTTTACTCAATCAGCCTTGTTTCTATGCGGATTTTGATTCAATCATGATTCATGAATACAAAAATCCGGTGCTGAATCGATTCTTCTTTGATTCAAGGGATTTTGATTGAACGATTCCAATCGATTCAATCCGAGTCGAATCAATAACCAGTCTGCGTGGAAAACGAAATTTTTATATTCGAACCAGACCATGAGTGGAGCCTCAGTATTCCTGGTTTCACATCTCGGTATGATGCAAACATATTGGAATTAAGGTAGTTTTTCATATCCATATTCCTCGGATAGTAAGTAACGATGACCGGTGGCAGTCAGCGCTCAATAGTACATTTTATAATAACCGTATACATATGTACCGAACCAGGACCAGCGCCACAGGGGGGGGGGGGGGGGGGGGGGGGGGGGAGGCTGGGGGGGGGGGGGGGGGAAGGCAGCTGCCCCTCCAACCGCCAGCTGGGCCCTTTTCAGCCAGCCTGGCGGGCGGACGAGCTGAATGCTCTCTCAGACTGTCTCGGGGCGCGATGAAGCAGCGCAAGCTCAACTCTGTGGCAGTCTGCCAAGTGCCATGTCCATCAGGAGACGCGCGAGGTTCCTGAACGGGATATGGCGCGCGAATATGCGTCCCTGAACGGTGCTCGTCGTTCCAACTTCGGGACGTTTTTATGTCATCTGAGATCAGGCACATAGCCAAGGGGGGCGGCGGTTGAGCCCCCCCCCCCCCCCCCTTGGAGGTCAGGAGGGTCCTTTTCGGCGCGCTGCGCTCGCCGAAAAGGGCCGACGAGACCGCGCGAAGCGCGATATCATGGGCTCTTTACCACGCGAAGCGTGGTCTTTAGAGAGTTTAGAACACTTCAGCGGTCCTTTAGGGCCACCAGGGCCCTCTATGAAAGACCAGAGGGCCCCTTGGACGTGCAAAAAAAAACCTGTGCATTTCAGAGGGGCCCCTGTACAGATCGAAAGGGCCCCTGAGCGGGTCAGATGGCCCCCTGAACACGTCGAATGGGTCCCCTAGACAGCACAGAGGGGCCCCTGGGCAGGTCGAGAGGCCCCTGAGCATGTCGGCAGGGCGACAAAGCAGCCAGCGCAGTCCATTGCCAGGTCATAAGGGCCCCTGAGCAGGTTGGAGGGCCCCTGGACAGACCAGGGGGCCCTGTGAAGTTACAAGGGCCCCTGTGCAGGTCAGAGGGGCCCCTGACCAGACAAAAAGAGTCCCTAGGTGGATCAGAAGGGCCCCAGAACATGCCGAATGGCCCCTAGTCAGCACGGAGGGGCCCCAGGGCCGGTCGGAGGGCCCTCGGAGCGTGTCACAAGGCGACAAAGCAGCCAGCGCAGTCCCTTTCCAGGTCGGAAAGGCCCCTTAGAAAGCTGGAGGGCCCCTGGAGATACCAGAGGGCTCCTGGAAAGTTCACAGAGCCCCTGTGCAGATCGGAACGCCCCTGCCCAGACCGAAAGGACCTCTGGGCGGGTAAGAAGGGCCCCTGAACATGCCGAATTGGCCTCTAGTTAGCACGGAGGGGTTGAACATGTCGGCAGGGCGACATTATATTATTATTATTATAAAGCAGCCAGCGCAGTTCGATCAGAAGAGCCGCTGGGCAGATCGGAGGGGCTCCTGGGCAAGTCAGAGGGGCCCCTGGCTAGACCGAAAGGGTCCCTGGACCGGTCGGAAGGGCCCTTGAACATGCCGTATGAGTTCCTAGCCAGACTGGAGGGGCCCCTGGGGATGTCGGAGGGGCCCCTGAGCATTTCGGCAGGGCGGCAAAGCAGCCAGTGCAGTCCCTGGCCAGGTCGGAAGGACCTATGAACAGGCCGAATGGCCCCTTGACACACAAGAGGGGCTTCTTGGAAGGTCAGAGAGTCCCTGGCCAGACCGGAAGAGCCAAAAGCACGTAGATATCCCAGATGAAGATTACATACAAAGAGGACTTATACCAAAATAAAAGTATTAAAATCGGTGCTTTCGGGTATAATGTAACACCCTTCGTCAGGGTGTTACAATATACCCGAAAGATCCGATTTATTTTTTCTTGTAAAGTAAGCTTTCTTTGTATTGAATATGTATCACCCACTTCACATCATGTCTTTTCGCTTCGCAGATCCCAGATGAGTCCCTGAACAGGTCAGAAGGGCGTTGAAAATGTCGGAGGGGCCCCTAGACGATCTGAAGGGACCCTGGGCCTTTCAATAGTAAAAATGCAGTTGTCCAGGGAATAAAACTCAAAATTTTGGCGCCGCTCCGCGGGGCAATTTAACTACAAATTCAATTATATGCGGGTTAGGAGAAGAAAAAATCGTCCCGTTTCTCGGCGCATTTGTGTTATGTTGCTACTTTCCTATATAATTGGGCAAAATAGTTCACTTTATCACTTTTTTTACCGCACTTTTAAACGCACAATATAGCATTTTTAGAGGTCCGGACCAGAGTTCGCCATGGGCTGGGCTGGCCCTATTGGCCATGGGCTGAGGTTGGGCTGGGCCTGGGCCGGGCCTCAACTTTAAGGAAATCACTGGGCTCTGGATGGGCCTGGGCCTGACAATGTTGAAGTAATGCGCACATCGCACAAGTTCAGGTCAGAGCTCAAACATATTTTAACCAGCAGTTCACTTACACTGCAACAAACTGTTGCTGTGGCTGTTACTTTTTTTTTTGGTTAGCATAGTTGGTTCATTGTTTCAACATTTATAGTATACAAGTAAATATGCTAGGATAATAATTGCAAATTTTGTGAAAATAATGATATGCTTAATCTGAACGGGCCGGACCGGGCCTGGGCCTCAATATTATACATTTGACCGGGCCTGGTCCGGGCCTGGGCTTGGTGTTCATGAGCCTGGGCCGGGCCGGGCTGAGGGTTGGTGGGCCCGTGACGAACACTGGTCCGCACCATACGCAATGCGACGCATTGATGAGAAAGCATACCCAGGGCATAAGACTCAAAATTTTCGCACCGCTCCGCGGCGCAATTTGTTTAACAGTTACAGGTCTTAAGCTGAAAAATATTCAAAGTTGGTATAGTTGATTCCAAATTGGTGTCGCTGGTGCCAAAGTTGATATGGCAGTTTGCTAACTCCAGCTCCTAAAAGTTAGTATGGCCCACGCCATACCTGTCATACTGCATTTTCCATCCTTGTAAGGTGCCTTTTCATCCGTTTTGTTTGGCCCTTTCAACGCTTGGGAAGGGGCCCTTTCAACGCTCGGGAAAGGGCCCTTTCGAGGCGCCGCCCCCCCCCCCCCCTGGACGAAAGCCTGGCTACGTGCCTGGCTACGTACCTGTCTGAGATGATAGCACCAAAAGCAAACGTGATGACTAGTAAATTCCTTCTGGTATCTAGTGAACTATAATAAACATCCTTCGTACATGTCGCAAGAAATGAAAAAAAGTTATAGATAGTTGATAACTTAGTCACATTGAGTAAAAACTTGAACTGTGTGACGCCAAAATGCCACTTCAAAATAAAGGCTGTGATGCTCTATTTAAAGTGTTCAAGTTCGATCATAAATAAATGGTAATCTGTGCGGAAACGAGAAAGACGGAAATTATATTAAATATATATTACATAATATTGAAGGCTGGGTGGGCCCTTTTGGCCAAGGGCCCTTTTTCTGGAAAAGCTGTCCCCCAACCGAAAATATGTGGCGCCTGCCCTGTACAGAACTGTAACAAGCAACTGGTAACAGTGCAAACGGTTTAAAAGCAGCAAGAGGCAGAACGACTTTTCCGCGCATAAATGGTACTTGTGGATCTGGAGGAGCCTGGTGCGAGATGGCTTGGGTCGAGATGGCTTGGGTCGAGATGGCTTGGGTCGAGATGGCTTGGGAAGATGGTCCTGGCCTGGTCCTACTATTAGCTCTTCGGTCCAGCAAGTTGGGCACCACTGGAGCAGCTTCCGGGAGCCGATGTCCGCGTCTTTGCGTCCGCGTCGCCTTTTTTCGGAACTTGGAAGACTAGCCAAACATGTAGCCCGCTTTAATATTTTATGCAGGGAATGGGCCCTGGGGCTAGCAATTAGGTACCACCAAGGAGAGCCTCTGCCAGACACTTAATTAATTAATTTGTCAATTTTCCAAATTTGTATAATCAATTGCGAATTTTGTGGCATGCCGCGAAGTGGCGCGACATTTTCAAGTTTTTCACTGTCGATAGTTGGATTTTGACTGCTGCAAAGGCAATGTTTACAACTGTACGTCCGACCGTGGGGGGGGGGGGGGGGGGGCATGGCCCCTTGCCCTCCCTGGATCCGCCCCCTATAGGTCATCATGGTGATGATGACCTATCTATGTGGACAATGGCAGTAGATACAACAGTTTAGGGTCACTAAGCTGAACATGCAGTAGGCTGCTCGATGATAACCATTTTCCCAAATGTGGACCTGCGCTCCTACAGCGTTCGCGGCTGGATATTGGATAACCAACCTCGGAAATGTTTCCAAAACATACACAGAACCTGTGGGTATAACGAACGACAGGAGTCAGGACAAATTACGCATTTGAGCTACTGAGGCCACAGGCATGTCCCTGTAGGGCATACAATAGTCTGCCGATGTGTCTTCTTCCGTGGAGTTAAGTTGCCAAACAAAATCTCACCATATAAGAAAAAAAATCTTTAAGAAAATCTCACCAGTAAGATACGATTAGATTTTATCACTCCGTCACCAGCCGAGATGGGTGACCGGATAATCGGATGACCCCATCACAAGGCGTACGTCTGCCGGTGGTCATCCCGTCATCAGACGGACGTCTGTCGGTGATCATCCCGTCATCAGACGGACGTCTGTCGGTAATCACCAGACGGACGTCTGCCGGTGGCCATCCCGTCACCAGACGGACGTCTGCTGGCCGCACACCTGCTCTCCTCTGCCACGTCATAACGGTATCGTCGGACGGACGGACGCGGGACGGGACGGCATCACACGTGATTGGCCATGGGTGACAGTGGCACGCCGCCGCCGCCGCCGCCGCCGCCGCCGCCGCCAGCCGGCCAGTGGCCGCGCCGACGCCGAGCGTGCGGGAGTGGGGAGAGGGGTGCTGGTGTGCCGGGCAGGACAGGAGGCACGCGGGACGACAGGAGCGCAGCAGAGGTGAGCGAACGCTGCGCTTGAGTGCTGAAGTTGAACGAGGGGTCGAGCCGTGGCTAGGGAGAGTCTTACAAGTGTTGGATGTCGAGATGTTTCCTATTGGTACTTCCGTTGAGCTGATCCGGTGGACTTGATAAGGCGGTGTTGCGAGAATTGGCGGTCAGTTTATCGCGGGATCTGGCCGGCACAAGTTTGTCTGTCGTGATTGTTTTCGGCTGATATCTGGCCCGCTATCTGTCGGGTCACCTGCTGGCCATGCGGCGGGACAGGGGGGGGGGGGGGGGGGGGGGGGCTGTGGTCACCCTCCCCGGCCGGGCCGCGGGTTAGCCACGGGAGACCTGCCACCCGACAGAGTGTCACCGAGCTGAGCCTTCGTCAGAGGAGCTGACTCCCTGACACGTCCGAAGAAGCCAGGTGAACGGGTGTGTGTTACTGGAGACGGCTGCCTCAGCCTGGCCGTCGGGACCGTACACGGTCCCGTGGTGTCCGGGTGTAAGGGGGGTGGGGGTGGGGGGAGGCCAGCCTCAGCACTAGTGTCATCTGCACGCCTGGCTTCCTCATCGCCATCGATAAAAAGACGCCATGAACGCCCGCCGTACGGGATGAGTGATGGTCGGCTCAGTCGGACTGATCGATAACACTGTCTGCCGGTTATGCTCGTACGGATGCAGTAATTTATGAGCTCTAACCGTTCGCCCTATATGTGCCTGGTGGCGGGGGGCTGATAATGATATTCGCTATGCGGAGTCATCGATCCCCGACTGGCGACTCACGCCGTACGGCCAGACAAATATAACGACCTCACGCCGGCGGCCAGACAAATATAACGACCTCACGCCGGCGGCCGGAACCGGCAGTACGGCCGGGCGGGCAGAGCTGAGCGCGCGGCTCTGTGTCGTAACGCGGGTTCTGGCTCACAGTGCGCGGTGCTCTGTGACCCGCTCCCCGCTCACGGTGAATAGTCGGTATACCCGCCTCCGCTCCCCGCTCACGGTGAATGGTCGGTATACCCGTCTCCGCTCCCCGTTCACGGTGAATGGTCGGTACCAGCCTCCGCTCCCCGCTCACGGTGAATAGTCGGTATACCCGCCTCCGCTCCCCGCTCACGGTGAATAGTCGGTATACCCGCCTCCGCTCCCCGCTCACGGTGAATAGTCGGTATACCCGCCTCCGCTGCCCGCTCACGGTGAATAGTCGGTATACCCGCCTCCGCTCCCCGCTCACGGTGAATGGTCGGTTATACCCGCCTCCGCTCCCCGCTCACGGTGAATAGTCGGTATACCCGCCTCCGCTCCCCGCTCACGGTGAATAGTCGGTATACCCGCCTCCGCTGCCCGCTCACGGTGAATGGTCGGTTATACCCGCCTCCGCTCCCCGCTCACGGTGAATGGTCGGTTATACCCGCCTCCGCTCCCCGCTCACGGTGAATAGTCGGTATACCCGCCTCCGCTCCCCGCTCACGGTGAATAGTCGGTATACCCGCCTCCGCTCCCCGCTCACGGTGAATAGTCTGTACCCGCCTCCGCTCCCCGCTCACGGTGAATAGTCGGTATACCCGCCTCCGCTCCCCGCTCACGGTGAATAGTCGGTATACCCGCCTCCGCTCCCCGCTCACGGTGAATAGTCTGTATACCCGCCTCCGCTCCCCGCTCACGGTGAATAGTCGGTATACCCGCCTCCGCTCCCCGCTCACGGTGAATAGTCGGTACCCGCCTCCGCTCCCCGCTCACGGTGAATAGTCGGTATACCCGCCTCCGCTCCCCGCTCACGGTGAATAGTCGGTACCCGCCTCCGCTCCCGCTCACGGTGAATGGTCGGTATACCCGCCTCCGCTCCCCGCTCACGGTGAATAGTCGGTATATCCGCCTCCGCTCCCCGCTCACGGTGAATAGTCGGTATACCCGCCTCCGCTCCCCGCTCACGGTGAATGGTCGGTATACCCGCCTCCGCTCCCCGCTCACGGTGAATAGTCGGTATACCCGCCTCCGTTCCCCGCTCACGGTGAATAGTCGGTATACCAGCCTCCGCTCCCCGCTCACGATGAATAGTCGGTATACCCGCCTCCGCTCCCCGCTCACCGTGAATAGTCGTTACCCGCCTCCGCTCCCCGCTCACGGTGAAGGGACGATATATACCCGTCTCCGCTCCCCGCTCACGGTGAATAGTCGGTATACCCGCCTCCGCTCCCCGCTCACGGTGAATAGTCGGTATACCCGCCTCCGCTCCCCGCTCACGGTGAATAGTCGGTATACCCGCCTCCGCTCCCCGCTCACGGTGAATAGTCGGTATACCCGCCTCCGCTCCCCGCTCACGGTGAATAGTCGGTATACCCGCCTCCGCTCCCCGCTCACGGTGAATAGTCGTTACCAGGCTCCGCTCCCAGCTCACGGTGAATAGTCGGTTATATCCGCCTCCGCTCCCCGCTCACGGTGAATAGTCGGTATACCCGCCTCCGCTTCCCGCTCACGGTGAGTAGTCGGTATACCCGCCTCCGCTCCCCGCTCACGGTGAATAGTCGGTATACCCGCCTCCGCTCCCCGCTCACGGTGAATAGTCGGTATACCCGCCTCCGCTCCCCGCTCACGGTGAATAGTCGGTATACCCGCCTCCGCTCCCCGCTCACGGTGAATAGTCGGTATACCCGCCTCCGCTCCCCGCTCACGGTGAATAGTCGTTACCCAGGCTCCGCTCCCCGCTCACGGTGAATAGTCGGTATACCCGCCTCCGCTCCCGCTCACGGTGAATAGTCGTTACCAGGCTCCGCTCCCCGCTCACGGTGAATAGTCGGTATATCCGCCTCCGCTCCCCGCTCACGGTGAATAGTCGGTATACCCGCCTCCGCTCCCAGCTCACGGTGAATAGTCGGTATACCCGCCTCCGCTCCCCGCTCACGGTGAATAGTCGGTATACCCGCCTCCACTCCCCGCTCACGGTGAATAGTCGGTATACCCGCCTCCGCTCCCCGCTCACGGTGAATAGTCGGTATACCCGCCTCCGCTCCCCGCTCACGGTGAATAGTCGGTATACCCGCCTCCGCTCCCCGCTCACGGTGAATAGTCGGTATACCCGCCTCCGCTCCCCGCTCACGGTGAATAGTCGGTATACCCGCCTCCGCTCCCCGCTCACGGTGAATGGTCGGTACCAGCCTCCGCTCCCCGCTCACGGTGAATAGTCGGTATACCCGCCTCCGCTCCCCGCTCACGGTGAATATTCGTTACCAGGCTCCGCTCCCCGCTCACGGTGAATAGTCGGTATACCCGCCTCCGCTCCCCGCTCACAGTGAATAGTCGTTACCAGGCTCCGCTCCCCGCTCACGGTGAATAGTCGGTTATATCCGTCTCCGCTCCACGCTCACGGTGAATAGTCGGTATACCGCCTCCGCTCCCCGCTCACGGTGAATGGTCGGTACCAGCCTCCGCTCCCCGCTCACGGTGAATAGTCGGTATACCCGCCTCCGCTCCCCGCTCACGGTGAATAGTCGGTATACCCGCCTCCGCTCCCCGCTCACGGTGAATAGTCGGTATACCCGCCTCCGCTCCCCGCTCACGGTGAATAGTCGGTATACCCGCCTCCGCTCCCCGCTCACGGTGAATAGTCGGTATACCCGCCTCCGCTCCCCGCTCACGGTGAATGGTCGGTACCAGCCTCCGCTCCCCGCTCACGGTGAATAGTCGGTATACCCGCCTCCGCTCCCCGCTCACGGTGAATAGTCGGTATACCCGCCTCCGCTCCCCGCTCACGGTGAATAGTCGGTATACCGCTCCGCTCCCCGCTCACGGTGAATGGTCGTTACAGGCTCCGCTCCCCGCTCACGGTGAATAGTCGGTATACCCGCCTCCGCTCCCCGCTCACGGTGAATAGTCGGTATACCCGGCCTCCGCTCCCCGCTCACGGTGAATAGTCGGTATACCCGTCTCCGCTCCCCGCTCACGGTGAATGGTCGGTACTCGTCTCCGCTCCCCGCTCACGGTGAATAGTCGTTACCAGGCTCCGCTCCCCGCTCACGTGAATGGTCGGTATACCCGCCTCCGCTCCCCGCTCGCGGTGAATAGTCGGTATACCCGTCTCCGCTCCCCGCTCACGGTGAATGGACGATATACCCGCCTCCGCTCCCCGCTCACGGTGAATAGTCGGTATACCCGTCTCCGCTCCCCGCTCACGGTGAATAGTCGTTACCAGGCTCCGCTCCCCGCTCACGGTGAATGGTCGGTATACCCGTCTCCGCTCCCCGCTCACGGTGAATGGTCGGTACCCGTCTCCGCTCCCCGC
>JAXIVJ010010990.1:32500-45222 GCA_036785665.1 Chirona hameri | reverse complement strand
GAGAGAGAGAGAGAGAGAGAGAGAGAGAGACCGAAAGGCTGAAGGCGGAGACACTTCTGAAGACGCTGAAGAATTCCCGTTTCCAGCTGTACACAAGTCTGTTTGATTTGTGGGCCTTGTCAAGTGAGCCCAGCAGTCAGCGACATTTCCAAACGCCGCCAATTGGCCGCTCTTGACAGTGAACAGCGCTGACGGCGTTTACCGAACACCGCCGGCCGCTGCCGTCTCGCTGTCATCACACCAGGCCGGGTCGGGTGGCCGTGACAGGGGTGCGCCGCCACCGTGACGATGACGTGTTGCAGAATGTGCAATAGCGGCGTGTGCCCGCCTGATCGTCTGATCGGGGCTCACGCGCCGGCGGCCGCGGCCGCTCCGAGAGCAATGGTATGCGCGTCTGAAGTAGGTTGTAATACCCTGTAGGAATTGACGGCTACTAATCATACTCTGTAGGAATTGACGGCTACTAAGCCAGATCCTCGAGCTTCCAAGTTACAGACAAGAAACAATTTGTGTAACGCAATGACGAATGCTGACAGGCAAGCCAAAAGCTGTTCTGTAATGTGTGTGGGCTAGAAGAAATGCGAAGTTAGAATTAGCATAGTCAATGCGAGTAACTATTTCAGATTGTCATCAATAAGCTTAGTACTAACTCTTGTTTTTCTAGGTTCGTGTGATCAAACATTTGTTATTTGCCTAAAAGCTGCGCGATAGTGAGTGTGTTTTTTGCACCTTCTCGTCCCGCAGTGCATGCTCACTGTACAGTACATTTGCACTGTACAGTACACACACAATTTCAGTCTGGGTCCTTTCGCGTGACAGATTTACTCGAATTAAAATACGGCTCGCTTCCTCCCTCATACTGATTCCTTCTAAGACCTTTCCAAGCCTGCCAACTTTTCCAAGTTACCTCACCATTACAGAAGAACAGAGAAGTGCTTTGTGACTGGAAACATCACCTGGCTGGCGGATGACACAAAAATTGACCTCTAACTCCGAAAGGATGTTCATAATAACACCTGCTCCAATCATACGCTCGTTCACGTATACTGTCAACAACACTAGCACACACAATTGGCCACCATGGAAATGAAGCTTTTTGCGATTGCTGTGAGACAATTGAATTTACCGTTTGATTTGCAGCTTACAAACAAGGCCGCAATTGGTCAGGCACGCGCGCTACGCTACACGTGAATGGACTGTAGTCCATTCACGTGTACGGCATAGATGGGTTAATGTATTAAGCCATTCCTCTGGGCTCTGGTCACGCCTGCCAGATTGCCTTCGCAACGCTGGGCGTTGGTCCTGTCAGTGGGCGGAGACAGCCGTAAACAATATTGCGCCAGTCCTGCACATTCAATTAGAATAACGTAAGCCGACCGCCTAGTCTGTATAATCAGCGGCAATCATGAGGGAATAACTCAATGAGCTCACCCCGCCTTAGCGTAATATAAAAGCCACGTAAAAGCTCTTCATACTGCCGGATAATGGCAAGTGGAAACAACACGTGTGGAAACACACGGAGAGTAGCACGTTTCGTTTTAAAGACTTCGCACAGGACATGTAGACTCAGCAATACACACACGAAGCCTATAAACACGAAAAACGAAACTCGCGCAGCTGTTTATATAGCCCCACTTATACTGTTACCGTTGGCTATCAACCGTCATCGTTACTGTACTACTCATACGCTCTTCATAATCACGTCCACCAAACAAACTCAGACGGCAGAGCGCTGGGCATACCAGCTGACTCACCGATGACCTTTTGCCAATGACCTGGAACGGAGCGATCGGATGGTGGAGTCAGGACCAGCGCAACAAGCTTTGCTTAGCGTCGGCCCTGATGTCGGAAAACCATCGAATCAAAACGTTGGGTCCAAATTTATAAAGGAAAATACAAAGAATATATTATTTTATGATATTTCAGGTGCACAATTCACCCGGCGTAGTTGAGCTGTAGACTTTAGCGCCGGTTTTGTTTTATTTATAATAAATAATATGTCACGTTATATGCAGACAACTAAACGCTTTTCGTGTATGCATACGATGTTCAGTTTATTCATTTCACCTACGTACATACACTGGCGGATCCAGGGGCGGCGGCAGGGGGCAAAATCCCCCCTCCCCCATCCCACGCTCGACGGGGGCGGCAATATAAATTAGCCCCCCCCCCCCTCCCAATCCGCTGAAACTGGCGATACAAAATGGGTACTGACTGCGAAAAATAACTTTTTGCGAACCACAAAATAGTTATTTTTTTCTTCGTTCGTGTTTCGTCTATTTTGTAGCATTTTGGTAGCAGGAGGGAAAGTGGCGCGTGCATTTTTGGAAATGTCAAATACAAAATACAGACCCATCATGCTTAAGTAGCCACAAGCCAGCCAAAACTAAAGATATTGCTTTGAAAATCGGTTTGGGTATTGTCTATACTTTGTTCTCCAATATATATTCTGGTTTTTGAATATGTTTGGCAATTTTGATTTTGTGTATTTTTTTCTCCAATTTTGTTTTTCTTCAGAAAATCATATCAAATATCAAATCATATGAAAAAGCCGGAATATATATATTGGAGAACCAAGTATGGACGATGCCTAAACCAAATGTCAAAACAATATCTTGAGTGTTGACTGACTTATGGCTCCCTAAGTATGATGGGTCTTGACTTTGTATTCGACATTTCCAAATATGCGTGGCGCGTCCGGTGCTATTTTCGATCTGGAGCGATTCCTACAACCAACGTAAGTTAAAACACGTTGCGTTTTGGCGCCGAAGTTTATAGCGCTGAATAGCGTGCATGGAACGCATTTCGACAGTATTTGAGTTATTGTGACTGGGACTTGGGTATCATTGTTTTCCTTTCCCATGTAAACATGCACCCAAATAAAATTCACAATTTGTGAATGTGTAGGTAAAGTTAATATTTTGCATTGTCAATGTCATTTTAAATTACTATAGCTTGGGATGGCTACTTTGACCTCAGATCATATCCAGTCTCAAGTAATTTCAGGTATCAATTTTAAATCTGACACCCATTTTTCACCATGCTTAGGTACCTATCCCGGTGCATTTTATGGGTGCTATGAGTAGAGGTCTCACAATTTTTAACATTTCCAACTAGTCAAGATCAGACTCAGCATGAACTCAGCTACAAAAATGTTTGAAAGCGACAGAAGAGGTAAAATTGGGTTTGTCTGGTTTTTCCACTGGCGGATCCAGGGGGGAGGGGGCATTAGGGGCAAATGTCCCCCACAGGAACATGGCGGGCAACCAATACAAGGATGTCCACCGCCCCGCGTGTTCCTGCATTGGCTGTAATAAGTGATTACCGAGCGGGCGCGCAGCGCCCGTGAGGTTTCCCGTCAACTTACTAGACTTACTAGCTCCGATTGAGATCGGGGTTTCACCATTGGATAGGACCATCAAATCAATTTTGTTTTTGGTATGGTGCGTTCTGATAGAGGTGGTACCACAGCGCGTGGCACACGCAAACTTCGAAATGAACAAAAATAATTATTGATCAAAAATGGTTTTATTGATCTAAGCATTAATTTATACGATGAAGTATGCAGCGCTCAGGTCGTACTCCTGGCGGATTCAAGAAAGGAGATCATGAACAATTTAATACAACTTAATTTAGCTTTACCAGAGCGCGCCCGCTCGGTCATCGCGCCCAAAAATGCGTTTTACCGGTAATTAGAACCCCCCCCCCCCCTCCCCCTCCCCCCCGATCAATGACTTTGGTCGCTATGAGGACCCGGCCATACAGACGCTTTTCGGAAGCTAATAACGTTGCAACCACTGCTCCGATTGAGATCAGGTTTTCACCATTGGATGGGACCATCACATCAATTTTGATTTTGGTATGTTGCGTTCTGATAGGGGTGGTACCACAGTGCGTTGCACACGCAAACGTCGAAATGAACAAAAATAATTATTGATCAAAATGACATTATTAATCAAAGCATTAATATATACGATGAAGCATGCAGCGCTCAGGACGTACTCCCTTTTGGCAGATTCGAGAAAGGAGATCATGAACAATTTAAATAATAACTTAACTTTTAGGTTGGCATGCATGGAGGCCTGACAATTTTTATGGAGGAATAAATATGTGTTACTACCACGTGTGCTCCCGTACCGTTTCATATTTCAAACCTGTTTTAGGCTGAGCGTGCCCTATCGGTCATCGCCAAAAAGGCCGTTTTACTGGTATAATCAGGCACAACTCGCCACAAATGGCGTAAGTGCGCCGAAAAGCATGACAATTTCTTTGTAAACAAATCGCCGACGCTAAATAGATCACCTTTGCGTGACCAAGTGAACTTCCGATTTCGTTGCCAGTTTTTTCATCGTTTGTTGATTATTTTTTTGTGAAAAACTATTATTTTTGCATGATAAGATCAAGCATAGCGTTGTATACAGCCAGAGACAAAACTATGCAAAACGCCTAATGTTGAAAACAAATGAACCATTTTTTTTTTAATTGAGGGTCGCAACCACTAACTAGGCCGTCGTAGCGTGCCAAGTTAACTGCTAATTTGGTTACCTTATTATTCAATGTCTGTTGATTGTTAAGGATATTAGGGCACATAATCACAATAGACAGAGTGCAAGATATATTTTCCATACAATTTTGTCAAAAAACAATACGAGACAAGCGCAGAATTCGAAATTCGTTACCAAGTTCTTGCAAGTACTGGTCACAGCGTGGCTCGCTTATCAACTTTAACTTGAAATATCTCTCGGTAGGAATGTTTATATGCAAAATGTGATGAATTTACAATATATTTTGGCCTCGTCTGTCGATTTAAAGTAATAACTCCATTTTTTGTTTGGAACAATGTGGATATTTCCCTTTAAATGTATACACAATGACAACTTAACATGCTGAAAGCAAAGCCAGCAGATCGTACATTGACGTATAGGTAATGTAGGTATTTTTCATCCGATCATGCGTGCCTCTGATTACATCTGATCCTCGTGCCTCTGATTACATCTGATCCTCGTGCCTCTGATTACATCTGATCCTCGTGCCTTTACCTAACTCACCAAATGCTTCACATTCTCTGTCATCGTTAAACTGTCAGATTTATTCTGGCTGACAACTATGAAACTGCTTCCAGTTTGCACAAGACGAGCAGCATCGCGTGTCGTTCTGATACCGGCCTGTGACGTGAACACGGCGAGCGGTGGTGTTTTGAGCCGTGTAATTAGGATCTGTCAGGCCGGGGCGCCGGTCAGCGGTGATGCGATTCGCCGGTCAGCCCTGTCGCTACTGGGTTGAGTGTGGACGTGTTGTCCGTCCGGTCAGCCCTGTCGCTACTGGGCTGAGTGTGGACGTGTTGTCCGTCCGGTCAGCCCTGTCGCTACTGGGCTGAGTGTGGACGTGTTGTCCGTCCGGTCAGCCCTGTCGCTACTGGGCTGAGTGTGGACGTGTTGTCCGTCCGGTCAGCCCTGTCGCTACTGGGCTAAGTGTGGACGTGTTGTCCGTCCGGTCAGCCTTGTCGCTACTGGGCTGAGTGTGGACGTGTTGTCCGTCCGGTCAGCCCTGTCGCTACTGGGCTGAGTGGGGACGTGTTGTCCGTCCGGTCAGCCCTGTCGCTACTGGGCTGAGTGTGGACGTGTTGTCCGTCCGGTCAGCCCTGTCGCTACTGGGCTGAGTGTGGACGTGTTGTCCGTCCGGTCAGCCCTGTCGCTACTGGGCTGAGTGTGGACGTGTTGTCCGTCCGGTCAGCCCTGTCGCTACTGGGTTGAGTGTGGACGTGTTGTCCGTCCGGTCAGCCCTGTCGCTACTGGGTTGAGTGTGGACGTGTTGTCCGTCCGGTCAGCCCTGTCGCTACTGGGCTGAGTGTGGACGTGTTGTCCATCCTGTCAGCACGCGCAGACGGCTGTGCTGGCAGGCAACACTGCCGTGAACCGGATAACTGGCTATATCTCTTCTGATAAGGCAAAAACGTTTGTCACTTATTAGATAAAACTGTAATTTCTTAGCAAAAATTATTTGCACTAATAGTTAATTGCTGCTATTGTGTGATTTTGTATGATTTTCTCATTGTTGGTTGATGTTACTAAGCTTATACAAATAGTTATATTTAACCTCATAATAATATAAATATTGCATATGACTACGACTCTAACCGGAGCTGCACACTGTGTCCTTCAGAGCAGCGACTCACGAGGAAGACTCCGCCATCGTACTCGGATGGTGTCTACATGATGGCAGGCGAGGACAGACCGAGTCCTCGCAAACTCAGCCGGATCCTCATGCGTGGAAAGGACGGCATGGCATCCACCAAGAACAGGACGGCGCTTCTAGTCTTCTTCGGTGAGCATGAACCGGTGTTTTTTCCTTCGGAAAATTCAGAGATGATCAAAGATCAATGACTTCAACCAAATTTTTTTGCACGGTTTGACAGTTCTTGCAGTCTGATGATTATTTTTTTTGGACGCGCCGACTGCTGCAGTCATTAGCTCTTGCCGTCTAGAACAAGATGTAAATATTACTAACTTACACGAAAAGTTTAGGATATCATGGCGTTTCCTCGTCATTCTTTCGCATCTGTTGTGAGCTCACCATTGTAACATTCCTGTTGATGCCAGCCATCCGCAGCCTGTTTTGACAAATGACTGCGGTGACCTTTTACGGCCACTGAAGACGGCGACATTGACGCCCCGCTGTATGATTTATAGCACCAGACCACGCAAAGACGCGGCCAGTTTAAAGATAATACAAGCCGCTAGCTTTCTCTGGTGTAAAAACTCTAGTGAACAGTCAACATGTTTGGGGCGTAAGGGCTCACAGACCTGCCCTTTCAGATGACGACAAATATCAGGTTTGTGAACGACAGCCAGTGAAATCAGGTCGAAAATAACGCCTTCGTTTGCTCTGAGAGGCAAATTAAACATACAGGGAGTACCAAAATGCGAACAATGGCTCCTCAACCATGTTTGATGTCATCGTAATGTTATGAAGAAATGATGTCAAATCCGATGTCGTACAAGACTGGCAATGTACTCTGAGCTGCAGTTGGCGTCACAATGTGAAACCAGTTCAGCCTGAGGACAAATATGGCGAACACCGTCCTTGATCATACGTTTGATAGGCCAAGCTGCTATTCTGTCACACATTAGTGAGGACGTTCGTGCAGGCAGGCGCGTTCGTGTGTCGCGAACGCAGCCTCAGCACGCTATGTTGTCACATGCTCGGCCGCTCCCGGGCAAAATCCCGCCGGGTCTCCCTCCTATGCAGGCACGCGTCTGCGGTTGTGACGCGCTGTGACGAGCCTGGCGTCGTGACGTGACGTACGGTGACGTGACGTGACGTGACGTGGCGTTATGATGTCCTATGATACAGGCCAGGTGGTGTCGTCAGAGATCTTGATGGCCTCCGAGATGGGCTGTCCGATCGAGATGCACAAGATTCGGGTCGAGCAGTGTGACGAGATGTACGATGCCGAGTGCAGCGGGGAGAAGTATATGCCGTTCTACCGCGCCGGCTACGACTCAAAGACGGGCCAGAGCCCCAACATGCCCCGAGAACAGGTGAGTTACCACAATGAGACGGGCCAGAGCCCCAACATGCCCCGAGAACATGGAAGTTCAGATTACATGACCGGTCAGAGCCCCAGCATCCCCCGGAAACAATCGTGGTGTGTCTGTAAGGTATGTGATGATCTGTATTGTAGCGAGAAATAGCTGGATTTTTCAAATCGAATATCCCAAATTTTGCCTGAAGTAGTTTGTCAGCCTCAAGTGTTTTACCATATGCAAAGTTGCATACCATATGCACCTAATATTTTGGTATATACAGTATATTTTGTACCATATGCATTTAACCTGTATTGTGCAAACGCGACATCGTTACAAATTCAAAACGCTACTTGCCTAAAAGAAACGATAGTGATATTCCTTTTGATCTTTTTTTCCGTTTCACCTTTCTTCTGCAAGAAAATAGCGTATATGGCATTGGCGATGTGATAGATAGGCTCACCTTTTTATGCAACATTCCTCGGGTGTGAATATTGACTGTATGCACGGCTGATAGTCATGGGCATGCCAATTATAATATGAAGATTATCAGATAGCCTAATGGACATGCCAACCGCAGCCACGCTGGGTGGTCTCATAATGAACCCGTTTGGGGTCACGTGACCTTTGTGAAATATATGCTGACGGGTCGCGTCTGGCATCGGCTGGTGGCGAGGCCCTCCATCACCTCAGCTTATCGGCTCCCGTAAAACTGTGAAGCCAAGGCCAATAGACCTCAGCAGAGTAAAATGCCACCAATCTCATGGGCATGGGACGCATAGCTTTATACTGGCTGCTTGTCTTGCCAAAATGCTGTTACGATGCTTTTTTCTTCTAAATTATGATTATGCAGCTCTACAATGATGTTTAACATGATAGCTGAGTCGGCCTGGTGGAAATTCTGACCTCGTTTTTGTAAAAGTGTACATTTAACTTCTGGTTTTATCGGAAAGAATGTGTGTTTACGAACTTCCTCACCACCTGTTGGAGGGAAATGGAATAAACTATTTGCAGCTGCAGCGTGTTCTCGTAGGGTACCTGGCCTATCTGTCTGATTGTCCTGACAGCGGCGGTGTGTCTGTGTCTCTCGCTCTTCAGATCAACTCCAAGACCAGCTGGATCGATGGCAGCTTCATCTACAGCACCAGCGAGGCCTGGCTCAACACGATGCGCGCCTTCGAGAACGGCACGTTCAGGACCGACGACAACGGCATGCCGGTCAAGAACACCGAGCGCGTGCCCATCATGAACAAGCCGAGTCCGCACCTCTTCAAGACGCTGTCGCCGGAGCGCATGTACCGTGAGTACGCGCTGTACAGGAACCGAGTACCGCGGACTGTCAGTACCCGGTACCTGAGTGCTGGATGACTCCCGTACTGTCAGTACCCGGTACCGGAGTGCTGGATGACTCCCGAACTGTCAGTACCCGGTACCTGAGTGCTGGATGACTCCAAGTGTCTGACATTTGCTCATTGATGTCATGAGTTCCTAAATATAGCCAGGGGTAGAATACTAGCGAAACATCTTAAAGGAAATGTGCCTACTGCTTTGGAATGTCAAAAAAAGCATACGGTAAGTAGCTATTGGTTTGATTGTTGTATATGATGAAATTGACATCTGGAGCCCCTTTAGTTGAATTTTCACTTATGTTTTTTTTCTTATTATTTTTTTCGATATCTATAAAACGATCGCCACTATAGTGATGTTATGTAAAACGGCGCACATAAGACAATACAATTACGGTCACATCATGCAAGATAGAGGGACAAGTTTTGCACAGCATGTTCTTGCCACTGTGAACTTTATTATGTGCAAGTTTCGTAGCTCTAAATTTATATCTTCGTCGAACAATGGCCATCAAGCGTTGCGATCAGGCGGACAGACGGTACTGTGCGACTGCTGCTATCAGCGCCCACGAACTGTTTTGTCGAATTGCTATTGGCCGGCGCTAACGATATGCTAGCAGTTTAACCGATAGTTGCAGTGCTTTTAGTAGCGGAAGCTCTCTGGAGTCTACCCGATAACTTTTTGCTTCCAGCAAGTTCCTGGAGTCTTGGGAATATCTCAGCAACTAGGGTGAATCTGGATAAATGAAGTCATGGTTCAATTCAGAAAATTATGTTCTATAGACTAGTGTCAATAACCCCAAATAAGCCATGTGAGTAGGCACACTCGCTTTAATTCGCACTGCGTACAGTTCCACGCACACAATTTGCAATGATTTGCTCGTTTGTATGTACAAGAATGTGCATAATACGCAAAGAACGATTGGCATTTGTACTATAATGCGAGCAGCCGGAAAGCGATTGACTTACGAGTACCTACTCCATTCGTATTCAAACCTCCGTCCAAAAATACATGACGTCAAAAGCGTAGCATTCACCACACAATGCATCGTAAACCCTACATTAGCACATCCCAGATGAGTTTATGTTTTCCCAACTATGGCCATATGATGGTGAGGCAATGACCCAGAGTTTAGCACGTCCGATCTCGCTTTGATAGGGACATACTGACTTTTAAGAAGGTGATCACTAAGGTGATCAAAGACATCGTCTGTCATCTCGGAGTGGTCCCTTTGAAAGCATCAAGACATTAATGACAAATACTCGAATAAAACCTCGATCAATCAAATATTTATGGAGCAGGTGATTGGATGGGAGAGGGGGTCCTCGTTCTTACATACAAATATTTCCCAAAATAGGCTTGACATTGATAAGCGCTAGAATAACTAGGTAAGCATCATCCCGTGACGGTTACGCCTCCCTAGCTGTTGGGATGGTGACACTCGCCAGCATATATAGGTACTAGCATCCACCAACCTTTGGGTGCCGACCTATGGTTACAATAGAGCCATCGATGAAGTTAGGCCACAGTAGAGCCATAAACAAATATAGCCGAACTATCTAGAACCTCAAGGACTGTTGTAAGTGAAACACCGCATTCCAATTAGCTAGGTACACTTACACCTACATTTCGTCATGACGAAACTTCTCGTCAGCGGCTGGTCCGGCCGCCGAAGGTAAATCGCTCCGCCCCGTCTCCCGGGACAGCCGAACCGGCCGGCTTCTGTGCTGCGCCTCCCCGTGGTACTGCTTCCTCAGCTCCGTGCTGCTGCTGATGCGCTTCCCCGCGGTACTGCTTCCTCAGCTCCGTGCTGCGCCTCCCCGTGGTGCTGCCTCCTCAGCTCCGTGCTGCGCCTCCCCGTGGTACTTCTTCCTCAGCTCCGTGCTGCGCCTCCCCGGGGTACTGCTTCCTCAGCTCCGTGCTGCGCCTCCCCGTGGTACTGCCTCTTCATCTCCGTGCTGCGCCTCCCCGTGGTACTGCTTCCTCAGCTCCGTGCTGCGCCTCCCCGTGGTACTTCTTCCTCAGCTCCGTGCTGCGCCTCCCCGTGGTACTGCCTCCTCAGCTCCATGCTGTGCCTCCCCGTGGTACTTCTTCCTCAGCTCCGTGCTGCGCCTCCCCGTGGTACTGCCTCTTCAGCTCCATGCTGTGCCTCCCCGTGGTTCTGCTTCCTCAGCTGCGTGCTGCGCCTCCCCGGGGTACTGCTTCCTCAGCTCCGTGCTGCGCCTCCCCGTGGTACTTCTTCCTCAGCTCCGTGCTGCGCCTCCCCGTGGTACTGCTTCCTCAGCTCCATGCTGCGCCTCCCCGTGGTACTGCCTCTTCAGCTCCGTGCTGCTGCTGATGCGCCTCCCCACGGTACTGCCTCTTCAGCTCCGTGCTGCTGCTGATGCGCTTCCCCGCGGTACTGCTTCCTCAGCTCCGTGCTGCGCCTCCCCGTGGTACTGCCTCTTCAGCTCCGTGCTGCTGCTGATGCGCCTCCCCGCGGTACTGCCTCTTCAGCTCCGTGCTGCTGCTGATGCGCTTCCCCGCGGTACTGCTTCTTCAGCTCCGTGCTGCGCCTCCCCGCGGTACTGCCTCTTCAGCTCCGTGCTGCTGCTGATGCGCCTCCCCGCGGTACTGCCTCTTCAGCTCCGTGCTGCTGCTGATGCGCTTCCCCGCGGTACTGCTTCCTCAGCTCCGTGCTGCGCCTCCCCGTGGTGCTGCCTCCTCAGCTCCGTGCTGCGCCTCCCCGTGGTACTGCCTCTTCATCTCCGTGCTGTGCCTCCCCGTGGTACTGCCTCCTCAGCTCCGTGCTGCGCCTCCCCGTGGTACTGCCTCCTCAGCTCCGTGCTGCGCCTCCCCGTGGTACTGTCTCTTCATCTCCGTGCTGCTGCTGACACGCTGCCTCTCGGTCAGGAGGCAGGCGGAGAGGCGGCGGAGGCGGCGGAGGCGGCGGAAGTGGCGGCCAGGGCGGCCCTCCGTGACCTGCCGCCACCGCCGGGGACGTGAACTGTGGGCACAGTGTGGCCGGAGCCGGTCGGTCGGGTGCCGACCGCAGTCAGCCGCGGATGAAATGCCGCTGCCGAACAATGGGGCTGTTATCGCCGTATTTATTTGACAGGAAGGCACGCTCACATACGCAGAAGTGGCCATTATTTCGGCTGTCGTGATGAGGGATGACAGGAAAGGGTGATTCTGGACGGCCGGTGAAATAGTGGTTTGAAAAGGTATTGTTGAAATGGCTGGCTTTATCTGCGTTGCGATCCAGAGAGACGTAAGAATCGCCAGCGTCGTTAGCACGATTTGGCCCGACAAGTTGGCACCAATGAAAATGGACAAAAGGGTAAACTTCACTTAAGTACACCGGATCTGCCAAGAGGACAATGTCAATTTTGTGATTCAATTGGTCTTAATCTGGTGAAAGAACTGTTTCATTTTGTCTTGTATTTTTTTTAGACAGTTCTGAGTCGACCCACTTAAAAGTTGATGGTGTCCCAATACCACTGTAGAAATGAGGTCGATCGAAAACGAAACCTATCGGTTTTTGCCAATGTTCTTGTTTCTTTGTCCATGAAATGTTATGAGTTAGAGTGACCGCATACGCGGTGAAATAGTGGTTTGCGGTGAAATAGTGGAAATAGTGGTTTTCCTGTACTGCAGAATAGTTTTTGGAACATTAAAAAAACCTTAACCCCAGCATGAGTACCTGCGCCACGAAGTTAAAAGTTGCAAGCCTGGTTAAACACGTTTGAAGGCAGCGGAAAGCGCTGCTGGGTAAACCCTGGTGCCGGACCGTGACTGTGACGGGCTGGCCAGGCAGTCTATTGGCCGGGTCGCGGCTGACGTTCCTCTCTGAACACTGAGCGCTGTGCG
>JAXIVJ010010990.1:2500-27500 GCA_036785665.1 Chirona hameri | reverse complement strand
GCCAGCACTGACCTGGCCAGCCAGTCTTGCCCTAGTCTTGCCCTAGTTCCGGTCCCTCCCCGGACACAGGTGCCACTCTTGCCTCAGTGCCTTCCCCGGTGCCAGTCGTACTCCAGCCTTTCCCCAGTCCCGGTCCCAGTCCCGGTCCCAGTCTCGGTCCAGTCATGGGTCCCAGTCCCGGTCCCAGTCCCGGCCCAGTCATGGGTCCCAGTCCCGGTCCCAGTCCCGGCCCAGTCCCGGTCCGATTACCGACCCGCCGGTCACAGTCCCGGCTGCGGCCCCAACTCCGGGCCCCGTCCGATGACCGGCCCGCCGGTCGCAGTCCCGGCTCCGGCCCCAACACGATCGGACCCCGTCCGATCACCGGCCCGCCGGTCACAGTCCCGGCTCCGGCCCCAACACGACCGGACCCCGTCCGATTACCGACCCGCCGGTCACAGTCCCGGCTCCGGCCCCAACACGACCGGACCCCGTCCGATTACCGACCCGCCGGTCACAGTCCCGGCTCCGGCCCCAACTCGACCGGACCCCGTCCGATCACCGGCCCGCCGGTCACAGTCCCGGCTCCGGCCCCAACACGACCGGACCCCGTCCGATTACCGACCCGCCGGTCACAGTCCCGGCTCTGGCCCCAACACGATCGGCCCCCGTCCGATCACCGGCCCGCCGGTCACAGTCCCGGCTCCGGCCCCAACACGACCGGACCCCGTCCGATTACCGACCCGCCGGTCACAGTCCCGGCTCCGGCCCCAACACGATCGGACCCCGTCCGATCACCGGCCCGCCGGTCACAGTCCCGGCTCCGGCCCCAACTCGACCGGACCCCGTCCGATCACCGGCCCGCCGGTCACAGTCCCGGCTCCGGCCCCAACTCGACCGGACCCCGTCCGATCACCGGCCCGCCGGTCACAGTCCCGGCTCCGGCCCCAACTCGACCGGACCCCGTCCGATCACCGGCCCGCCGGTCACAGTCCCGGCTCCGGCCCCAACTCGATCGGTCTCCTACCTCAGAGCTGGGAGCTACGCCATCCTCAAAACTTAGTTTATCTCGTCGCCGGCGGGTTTCTGTGGACATAACCGTCGGATTACAGAGGCGGAGCAGTAGCCGACCCGGCGGCGGTCCGTCTGTGAACACTACACAGTTACACACCACGTGGCTCCAGCTGGGGGCTGTGGCGATCAGATGGTATCGGCACCTCAGACGTCCGCCTCTGGGTGGAACGTTTCGTGGTATCGCCGACCGATCTGAGCACCACTGACGCTCATGCAGTCGTTAAGCTGCCGGGCATACGGATCGATGGGTACTCGGAGCATCCACATGTGATACGTTGCCCCATATAATTATACAGAATCAGTCTCGCAGATAAGTGGTAAATTGCGGAATGGGGGAATAACAGTACAGATAACGTGCACGGCCCTGACCGAGGAGTTTATTCCGAACCATTCGGTACATAACCGAACATCCCTCGGGGGAAAATGGCGGCTTTTATACCGGGCTCCAATGGCTCCCTGCCTCCCATGCTTCAGATGCTACTGTCCAATAAAATACGAGTTGAAATCGGCAAACGGCTATGTATTGGTACAGGTGGAATGTACTTACACCCCTCCCCTGTGTTGCTTAAATGGCGGCATTGGCAATAGCGGTCACGAGTGCCATTAAGGATATAGGGGTGTGCTGCAAACATAATGGTAATACATCGCCACAGAACATCACATTTACTCGCCGGGTCTATTTAGTAATAAACCTAGTTGGCTTTCACCCAGGTCAAGATCACTGCGGCGTGCACCTATCTGCGGGAGGTAGTTATATGCATTTCGTTCTAACCTTCAGAAGAAGGAGCGCATAAAATGTCATGCCATACACTGCTATGACCATAAAGAAGCGGCGTCATGTCAATGAATGGTGCATATCGCGAGACTGCCAGCGGCTTCATTTCGGGGGATATTTTACCCCTGAGTAGCTTGTTATATCCCTGCTCTATATACAATGTGATGTAATCGATCCTTCTTTGAGGGTCCAATTTAGCTCGTCAATTACCATACTGATGAAAACGAATTGTTATAGTGGGTTGGAAACAATCAATACCCTTGCATCTTTCAATATATAGGCTGTTTGCACTAGTAACTAAGCGACCGATATATCCGGAAAACATGAAACTCAAACAACATTTTTATTTGATGGGCATATCGTGTCTGTCATTATGCGATGTTTGCAAGGCTTGCACAATCAAATCGATATTTTTTTTACTACACCTTTTCTTAATGCGAATCGGCGTCTGTTCATCCTCGGCAGATCTCATGCATGCCGTCAGCTAACATACTGTTTGACATGTGTATCTCACTCTCACATCGGCGTAACACACTTCCGCGGCAAAGGACATTGGAAATCTACAAAGTGCACCGTGTCAACACCGGTCACTGGATTCAGACATAATGCAATGGAGCTGACAGCGTTCATCAGATATAGGCAAGTTTTAGTTATCTTACGCAAGCGTCATTCAGTTTCGTTGACGGCAAAATTGCAATTTAGAAAGTTTTAATTATATTTTGTCCATTCCGTGTAGGTTCGCAACATGTATCGTTCAGTTTAATCGGTTTTGCACCAGACTTTTCGAGATACTTATTTGATCTATGTTGCGGAAAAAGTGACCAGAGTTGGGCAGTCTCTTCGTTCACTGAAATGACGTTTAAATCACCTCCGAAAAAATACACGGATGCGCATAACATCTTATTTTCTTCCAAGTAAAAAAGTAAACAAAAAGAACGAGGTATCAGGTCAAATAATCATGACAAATTGACAACAAATGACAACAAAAACAAATGACAAAAAAAGTACGATGACTTCTCGGTTTCTTGACGCTGAATAGTGTAGAAAAGTTGACCTGACTTGAGGTCAATTTGTGTGCCGGGAACGGGCAATGACAGTCAGTGGCGGATCCAGAATTCGGTCAAGGAGGGGGGGCACGTAGCAAAGTGTGCCCCAGGCATTGGTGGGCCCCTCAGGCCTTAGTGGGACCCCTCATGCCTTGGTGGGCACTTTTGACCTTGAAGACAAATGTAGGCCAGAATGGACCCCTTTAGTTCAAAGTATGCCTTTCATATGCAAAAATGGGCCTCTACAAACCAGAATGAGCTCTCTTCAGGTCAGAATGGGCCCTCTGGAGGGCAGAGTGGGCCCTCTGGAGGGCAGAGTGGGCCCTATGGAGGTCAGAGTGGGCCTTCTAGCGGCCGGAGTGCCCCATACGGAGACCAGAGCGGGCTCTCTGGAGGCCAGAATGGGCCCTCTGGAGGTCAGAGTGGGCAAATTTACTTGCGATTTGTTTGGAAACGGGATGAACTTCGTTTTGAGTCACTTCGATCGGCTATGCCCCCTCCCCCTCGGGCTATTGGGCCCCTTCGAGGCTCAAGGGGGCCATGGCCCATGACACCCCTCTGTATTCGCCACTGATGGCAGTGAAGGATTTGCTGCCTAGGTTATTTTTTTTTGTCCATCAACTAAATCAATTTTGCATTGTCTAAATTAATTGAGAATTGGCAAAACAAAATGCAATGTAACGCAACTTAATGTCCATGTCGATATTGAATGCCCCTGCCGATGTCTATTGATGCCGTTCGAATATGAACAGATGATATTCTTATTTAATTAAATGTGTCGAAGCGTTAAAAGGGTGTCTACATTCGAGAATCGGGTGTGCCTGACGATATGACTTGCCCTATGCCATACTCAGTTGAGCAGATGCCGATTCGCATTAAGAAAAGGTGTACTAACAAAATGAGAAGTATCCATATGCATTCAATTGCAACAGTTAGCTTGTCCATTCAATTACCTTCCCGTTTGACGTTCGTGCATGCTCATCACAGTGCTTAACATATTTATGGCACTTATTCTAAATCCTCAAATAAATCACATCTATATTACTATTTGATAAGCGTCTTCTGTCTGTCTATCTACCTGTCTATCTCAGCCCCCACCAGTAACAGTTGGCAGCACTCGGGCGTTTGGGCGTTAAAAATATACTACACCGTAGGGTTCCCATGTTAAATCGATGATTTTCAGACGAAGCTGGCTCGTAACCTATGGTACATATTTTAAAACCGACTTCTGGAACAGATAGGTACAATCCTTAGCTAAAACGTTTCCATTTATAATTTTTCAATATTCCGGGCATATAGGGGTTAAATGGGCTTGGGGGTTAAAAAATGTCGGAACGACCGCTGACCGCTTCCAAATGCTACTACAGGTACTGAAATATACACTACTTCGACTACTACTTCGTAGTAAAATTTTACATGACCGCTTCCAAATGCTACTACATGTACTGAAAATACACTACTTTGACTACTACTTCGTATATTTGCTGGCGTTTAATTCAATAAATAAAGATATAATCTATGGAAATACAAGTGATTGATAGTAAACAATACCTTTAATTTATTATAGACAAAACAATTACAATACAAATTATATCTTGTCTAATTCATTTGGGCGTTACATTCCTTACTGTTCTACCCGTTGTTCTATTACCCTGGTCTATCTGTCTGTCTATCCGGCACCGCTCAGTTTATTCAGTTTAAAGATCCCAGTTAATTCACGTGCTGAATTGGTGCGGATACCTCCATCCCGGAGATGCCAGCTAGCTATGCATAGGACATATGTGGGACATGGGATAAGTCACCGGCGCACCGGGTTGGTGGGGCGGTGATCCCTTGACGGGTAATAGGTAATTAGGTACGACGGGTGTGCCACGGGTAGTAACCACCCATTGACCTACATAGTGTATACACTATACAATCGTCCAGCGGAGCGGACGGGTTAGCTCTAGTCTATATTACTATTTGATAAGCGTCTATCTGTCTGTCTATCTGTCTGTCTATCTGTCTGTCTATCTGTCTGTATATCTGTCTGTCTATCTGTCTGTCTATCTGTCTGTCTATCTGTCTGTCTATCTATCTGTCTGTCTATCTGTCTGTCTATATGTCTGTCTATATGTATGTCTATATGTCTGTCTATCTGTCTGTCTATCTGTCTGTCTATCTGTCTGTCTATCTGTCTGTCTATCTGTCTGTCTATCTGTCTGTCTATCTGTCTGTCTATCTGTCTGTCTATCTGTCTGTCTATCTGTCTGTCTATCTGTCTGTCTATCTGTCTGTCTATCTGTCTGTCTATCTGTCTGTCTATCTGTCTGTCTATCTGTCTGTCTATCTGTCTGTCTATCTGTCTGTCTATCTGTCTGTCTATCTGTCTGTCTATCTGTCTGTCTATCTGTCTGTCTATCTGTCTGTCTATCTGTCTGTCTATCTGTCTGTCTATCTGTCTGTCTATCTGTCTGTCTATCTGTCTGTCTATCTGTCTGTCTATCTGTCTGTCTATCTGTCTGTCTATCTGTCTGTCTATCTGTCTGTCTATCTGTCTGTCTATCTGTCTGTCTATCTGTCTGTCTATCTGTCTGTCTATCTGTCTGTCTATCTGTCTGTCTATCTGTCTGTCTATCTGTCTGTCTATCTGTCTGTCTATCTGCCTGTCTATCTGTCTGTCTATCTGTCTGTCTATCTGTCTGTCTATCTGTCTGTCTATCTGTCTGTCTATCTGTATGTCTATCTGTCTGTCTATCTGTCTGTCTATCTGTCTGTCTATCTGTCTGTCTATCTGTCTGTCTATCTGTCTGTATATCTGTCTGTCTATCAGTCTGTCTATCAGTCTGTCTATCTGTCTGTCTATCTGTCTGTCTATCTGCCTGTCTATCTGTCTGTCTATCTGTCTGTCTATATGTCTGTCTATCTGTCTGTCTATCTGTCTGTCTGTCTGTCTGTCTATCTGTCTGTCTATCTGTCTGTATATCTGTCTGTCTATCTGTCTGTCTGTCTATCTGTCTGTCTATCTGTCTGTCTATCTGTCTGTCTATCTGTCTGTCTATCTGTCTGTCTATCTGTCTGTCTATCTGTCTGTCTATCTGTATGTCTATATGTCTGTCTATCTGTCTGTCTATCTGTCTGTCTATCTGTCTGTCTATCTGTCTGTCTATCTGTCTGTCTATCTGTCTGTCTATCTGTATGTCTATCTGTCTGTCTATCTGTCTGTCTATCTGTCTGTCTATCCGGCACCGCTCAGTTTATTCAGTTTAAAAGTCCCAGTTAATTCACGTGCTGAATTGGTGCGAATACCTCCATCCCGGAGATGCCAGCTAGCTATGCATAGGACATATGTGGGAGATGGGATAAGCCACCGACGCAGCGGAGTTGGTGGGGCGGTGATCCCTTGACGGGTAATAGGTAATTATGTTCTATTCAGTTCCAGTTCCAGTCCAATTAATTAACGTGCCGAATTAGTGCGGATACCTCCATCCCGGAAGCGGAGATGCCAGCTAATCGTCCAGCGGAGCGGACGGGTTAGCACTAGGTATGTCCTATTGACTATTCAGTTCCAGTTCCAGTCCAGTTAATTAACGTGCTGAAATAGTGCGGATACCTCCATCCTAGAGATGTACACCAGACTGGGATTTGACCCAATTTGCTCAAACATGGTGTAAGAGTGATCTTGGTTCCTTTTAATTCGAAATAGTGCTTTATAAGTACTGTTAACAGTCCAAACATCCAGAGCGGAGTATTTTTCTTCCGACATTTTGACCTTCATTTGGTAGCGTAGCAGCTTTTGCGAAGACTGCTACGCTTCCATATGCGCAACCGATTTACTTTTTCCGACGGCAGTTGCCGCTTTTTCGCGAATATGAACTAGAGCTGCAAGATCTCCGGAAAGTATCATACCGGTACCATACAACAACACCACCAATAACACAATGTTCCACCAATATACCGGCGCTGTCATTAGTATTTTGTCGCACATATGTTCGCATGCCGCATAGTGCATGCCGCAGGCATCTAAGAAGTGCTTGCGGTGCCTACAAATGACCCGCTGTGTCGTGCACCGTATCGTAAGTCATGCAGCTCGAAACGTGGGAGGAGCTTATTTTAGCCAAGTTAGCGGGCACTTATTTTCGCGACCAGCACCTGACGTGAATTCTGTATAATACCACGGAAACAGCACCAACAAAGGCAATAACTAGACTGCAACAACCATACGACCAATGTGATACATGGTAACAGCAGATGGTAAATTGACGCACTGGCGCCGTAATCGTGATAATGTGATGGTGAAAGAAACCTCCATGCTCTACTATTAGTGAACAATGTTCCACTGTTTTGAAACTGCTATGTAAACGGGGCTCATGTCCTATATGATCTTGACGAAATGATTGTACCTGGTGCCAATTTCTAACACCAACATTTCTTAAAGGGAAATAATGACCTTTTGATTTTGTTAGAAACAATTTATTAGGCTACCGTTATGTTTTAAAATTATTTTATTTAAATTTAAGAATTAAATAAAATTATTCCCAAATTCAAAGTTGTAAGTTTGGAAAAAATACAAAACAAGTACCTTGTGTACTTCATGAAGGTCATTGACAAATTCGTCCTTCCCTACCATTGTTAACATCGAGTGCGGCATTTGTGGAGGCTCTGTGACATTTCCGATCAAACTGAGCGCTGCTCGGACACCCGCTAGTAGCGCTTTCGTTCTCCATGGCAACCAGGCGTCAGCCAATCAAAAGCCAGAAAGGGAATACGTTCTGGCTTTTCATTGGCTCACGCCTGGTTGCCATGGAGAACAAAAGCGCTACTAGCGTGCGTTCGAGCAGCGCTCTGATCCGTGAAGCAATCCGTGAAGCATCCGTGATGCACGACTGACTATCAGTATAAGTCATGCATAACAACAACATGCAAACTATACCAACTCGAATAAAATAAGAGCGGAATGAATTGAACCCCAGGCAAGCTAGTATTCGCAAAGCACTCGGCACTGCGCCACAATAGCAAAAGGTGAGGGAAATGCATATTGGATACAATATTATTACGTCACAAGTTTCTGAAGTGTTAACTACTATGAATACAGTGATAAAATACCTTTAATAATGATTAACAAGAAAATTCAAACTTAAAAACAATAATTTGAATAAGTCTTTAATTAGCTTTCAACTCGAAATCAGATATATTTTGAAATGCTACACAAGAATGGCACCAGTGACGTCATTAACAAAGCCTGATACGGGACTTGGGTATACTAATCAGGAACAACTCGCCAAGTGCGCCGAGATGGTTAAGTGCGCCGAGAAGCATGACAATGACTTTGTAAACAAATCGCCGACGCTAAATAGGTCGCCGTCGATGTGCATCGATGAGCTTCTGATTTAATTGCCAGTTTTGTGTTATTGTTCGTTAGTTTTTTTGGGAAAAATTATAATTTTAATGATAAAATAAAGCATAGTGTTATATACAGCCACAGACAAACTATACACAACTCCTAATGTTGAAAACAAATGAATCGATTTTTACAAATTGAGGGTCGCAACCACTAACTATGCCGCGTTGATGTGCATCGATGAGCTTCCGATTTTATTGCCACTTTTTCCAATCGCTGTTAGTTTTAGAAGATCGCCGGGCATATAATCACAACAAGCAGAACCCACAATATATTTTCCACTCCATTGCGTAAAAAAACAATACGGGAAAAGCCCGCAGTTTGATGAGGACCAAAAGTACTTGACAAAAGGTCAGAAATAGTGCACGTACCGGTCGTTAAAAGTGTGGAACGCTTATCAACTTTAACTTGAAATATCTTTCGGTAGGAAAGTTTTCATGCAAAATGTGATGAATTTACAATATATTTTGGTCTCGTCTGGCGATGTCAAGTGCTAACTCCATTTTAGTGGAAAAAGGTCATTATTTCCCTTTAAAGGGATTATACGGGGTCTCCCAGAATAATTGAGTTACATAGTAAAACGTACTTATAAAGGTGGTAGAAGTCCCACGGTAGCCACATTTTTCTGGAAATGACCTCTTCTGCACGTAAGGACATTCCGAAGTGCGCGGTGATGCCACCGCGTATTTTCTGCAGGACCGGCTGAGGCAGAGCCAGTCATCTCTTTTATGCTAATAAAAACACCTCACGTATGGCATATTTCCGGTAAAATAAGCCATATTTGAAAGAAAATAAACTTATTTTGTTCCAACGACAGCAGCAGTTACCTAGTTTTCCCATAAAATTCTATATTTTTTCATGAATTTTCATGCCAAAAAATTAATACGCCACCACCAAATTATCAACGCTAAAGGCCAGAGAAAAGAAAACCACAACAACACAAAACCTCAACGAGCAGTGTGTAGTAATACAAAGTCCCGTCAGTTTTGAATTGCATAATAATTGTGTGATCCAGTGTAGGACTTGCAGATAATTCAAAACTCTAAAATTGATCTTAAGATAAAAGTAGTGGACAGTAGTGCCGATCAAGTATTCGTTATCTGATACTAGTCTCGAAAAACGCCCAAGTTTTAACGCTGATAATTTCTGAAATAATGGACTAAATGAACATTGAGGTCCCTGTTATATGTCTTAAACGTGTTTCAAGCTCATACAACTGCAAAAGAGTGCATTTACTTTCAGGACGGAAACCCGTATAATCCCTTTAAAGGGAGTGTGCCTACTGTTTTGAACTGTCAAAATTATTTTTCCTACGATAAGTAGCTATTGTTGTGATGGTTGGATACGATGAAATTCACATCTGGAGCCCCTTTAGTTGAATTTTCACTTATATTGTTTTCGATTATTTTTCGTTTCGATATCGAAAAAAACTATTCCCACTACGGTGAAGGTAAACAGAGGTAACAAATTGATACGTGAACGACGCACCTAAGACAAGCATGATGCATGCAAGCATGATGGCCGCCCAGGCTCTGTTGTTCGGCAGCTGCTATCAGCGCACACGAGCTGTTTGTTCGAATTGCTATTGGCCGGTGATAACGATATGCTAGCAGTGTAATCGATAGTTGCAATGCTTTTAGTAGTGGGAAGCCATCTGGAGTCTACCCGATAACTTTTTGCTCCCAAGCAAATTCCTGGAGTCTTTGAATATCTCAGCAACTAGGGTGAATCTGGAGAAATGATGTAGTGGTTCAATTCAGAAAATTGTGTTCTATAGACCAGTGTCAATAACCCCAACTAAGCGATGTGAGTAGGCACACTCCCTTTAAGTTATTACCGAGCGGGCGCGAAGCGCCCGTGAGGTTTCTCTTCAACTTACTAGACAAATTTACATTTGACCCGGCCCGAACCGGCCCGAACCGGTCCGAACCGGCCCGACCGGCCAGACCCGGCCATACAGACGCTTTTCGGAAGGTAATAACTTTGCAACCACTGCTCCGATTGAGATAGGATTTTCACCATGGGATAGGACCATCAAATCAATTTTGATTTTGTTATAGTGCGTTTTGATAGGGGTGGTACCACAGCGCGTGGCACTCGCAGACGTCTAAATGAACCAAAATCATTCTTGATAAAAAATGGCTTGATTTATCTAAGCATTCGTTTTTTATACGCTGAAGCATGCAGCACTCATAGCGTACTCTCTTTTGGCGGAATCGAGAAAGGAGATCATGTACAATTTAATCAAACGTAATTTTTATGTTGGCATGCATTGAGGCCTGGCAATTTTCTGGGGGACTAAAAGGACTAAAAGGACTATGTGTTACTACCACGTGTGCTCCCGTACCGTTTCATATTTCAAACCTGTTTTAGCTTTACCAGTGCGCGCCCGCTCGGTCATCGCCCAAAAAAGCGTTTTACTGGTAGGTAAACTTGGAGTATATGTTTTGTAGGTAAACTAGGAGATTAGCTTTGCTTTCAAATGATTACAAAAACACAAACCGTTTAGGCTTGTGAATGTTTGCGTTTATTATTTATTGACTCAGATACTATACATATTTGATGAACATATTTATGCTCATGTTGAGAGACTTTGCAATAAACGTTGGCCAAATCTCGATTTATATTCTACGGGCATTCAGGTGTGGAAACAACTGTCATCTGATTATTTTAATGCGATTCGAGGCGAGAAACAGCTTCATTGCTAGACTTCGATGTGTTGTTTGCAATGGCCGCTGGAAAGGAACTACTATTAATGCATGTTTTGATCGCGATTATATATCGTTCTGTTGTAGCTTCATCAAACAAAATTACATTTCTAGGTGGTAGAAATTCATCACGTATATCCAGATGTGATATGAGTTACGCTCCCATTTGAGATCTAGCTGGTGCCAAATATAGTCATGCCAACGTGTGCCCGTGATTGAAGCGCGCCGCTTATGTTGCACTTGAGTAATGACTATGTGGAAAGAGTTACGAGACTTAATCACAGCCACAGTTAACACGGACAATTCGTTTGTACTCTTTAAGAGCAGGTCCCGGAGCACAGCTGCCCGTGGCGTCAAGATTGGCGGCATGATATACGGTTTTCGCACGTCACCAGCCGCTCAGTGAAGACTTGTGTTCTAGTACACAGCGGCTGGTGGGATGTTCTAGTATACAGTGACTGGTGGGATTGGTGGAGACTTGTGGTCCAGTATACAGTGACTGGTGGGATAGTTTGGAGGGAGACAACTGAAGGTGCGTTTTATTCTGAGAACAACAGAGAAACGTCTGAATAGAGTGAATTTATCAGTTAATTTATCAACACATCGCGAGGTGTTGTGGTCTATCATATCAGTGAGTGGGCATATGTTGCATAACTGTAAGGCAATGGTCGCTGTTATAGAACCGACTCAATGCCAAAATAATTCCTTTTCTTGCATCATAAAGTCTTATAAGTGATGAAGCTTCAATGCGCCTATACCGTATCTCGTGGAAAGGGTCAATAGTTAGATTGAGGCCTTCATGTTTTGCTTCTGCTACCTGTACCTGTTTTAGTACTTCAATGGGCAGTTTCTTTTACATGTACATATATAGTAGCTGTGGGAATTAGCCGAAAAACCAGCCGCTATTTAGAGTGAATTAACGTACATTACTGCATTTTTCCTCCTGGTATGCAATGATGCAAGCTGTTACTGTATTTAGCATGCAGCACAAGATGTTTTATTTTCACAATTTGTAGCCACTTTTAATCGTTCAAATTTTAATGACCCTTTTGTAATGTTGAGTCATTAGGTATACATTCAGCAATGCATACGAATTTAATCACCTTACATTTTTACACGAAGTGCACATTTAATTTCTCAATTTTTGTTTTACTTGATGACAATCCAGACCATTACAATTATTGTCGCTTATCGCTGCTTCTAAGTTCCATGCGTAACGCAATGTTTAGACATGTGACATCGGGTGTCAAGTGAACTAATCAGGATACATCACTTTTGGCGTTCAAATCATCCCGACAAACTGTGCCGCAGTGCTCGGTGACGATTGAACCAATCAGAACCCGGTACAACATCGCTCAACTGACCCCGACCAATGGCGTTTCAGTGCTCGGTGACGAGCGGACCAATCAGAACCCGGCGCTGCTGTCTCTGGGCATCCTCTTCTTCCGGTGGCACAACAAGGTGGCGATGAAGGCCCATCAGGAGCACCCCGACTGGAGTGACGAGGAGGTGTTCCAGCGGGCACGCCGCATTGTCGTCGCCACTTTGCAGGTCAGCTGGCCGGGAGCGGGGTGAAGGGTGGGGTAGAGTGCAGGTCGGGGCAGGGTGCCAGAACAGAGAGCATGTCAGGAAGGGTGCAGGTCAGGACAACGTACAGGTCAGGGTGCAGGTCACGACAGGGTGCCAAGACAGGACGGGGTGCAGGGCAGGACAAGCCACAAGGCACAGGTCAGGACAGGGTGCAGCTCAGGACGGGGTGACGGGCAAGAAGGGTACCGATCAGGGCTCTGTCTTGTTTGTGCGTTATAATAAGATCCAGAGTATACTGGTTTACAGAACAGTGGAAAGTGAAGGTTAGGAGGGGTGCAGATCAAGTGGTGAATGGCGCCTGCTCCAGTCTAGTTATCGTGTTACATTACTTAAAAATCCACATCCTGCACTGCTGACTACTTGTCACGTAAAATCCGATGGCGATGCTGCTAATTTTGAAATTTCGTATGGGTGTTTCCCATATATGGTTCTCTTGATATATATTCCGTTTTTTTCTTCTTCAAATATCTTTGAAAAATTTGATTTTGTGGGCATTTTCCCCCAAAAAAATGTATATTATTTTTATTTTTGGGGGTCAATTTTTTTATCTAAAAAATCCGAGATAGCCATGTTGTAGCCATTGCCATTTTCCATCTTTTGACGTTTTTTTATTACATTTTTCTTAAAATATGTCTGTGCACGGTCTGTTAACCCGCGCGGCGCTGGGGGGTAAGTTTTACCCCCCCTCCCGGATTTTCTCCATAACTTGAAAATTATGACAGATATCGACGTGAAACTTTCGGTATCTTATGGTGCATCAATTTTACATCTTGTGTTATAATTTTGTTGAAATTCGTGAAAATTTTGTGGAGATAATGACGTTTTAGTGACGTCATGTCATGTCATTTTTGGTGAAAAAACGTTAAATGTTTGAAAAATTGTAGAAAATAGCGTGTTGATGCAAATCGAAAATAAAAGGCGTCAAAAAAGGAAATAACATTGTCTTTAAGATGGCTATCTCAGATGTTCAAAATTTTGGGTTTTTGACCCCAAAAATGCAAAAAACTTATTTTTGGGGAAGAATTTCCACAGAAGTTTTTTGTTTGAAAATTTTCAAAAAACCGGAAGATATATTAGAGAGCCGAGTATGAACGATGTTCAAACAAAATTTCAAAGCAATTTCTTTATTTTTGACTGACTTATGGCTCTCTAAGAATAAGTAACTCATGACGTCATTTTTTAAATTGCGTTTTTTGGCTTTTACTGACCAGATACAGACAAATAAATGCCACTACTGTATTTCGAAGACAAAACTAGTCTAGAAACATGTAATGTTTATTTAGATTAATCCATTTCCAATTTTGACCTTATTTGTGACCTGACCTTGACCTGAGGGCGATTATATGGTGTCAGGCTGTGAAAATGGCTGTTTCTATCAAATTATACGTGTAAAATAACCCATACAACATGTGTCGCATGGCTTTCGTAGACCTGTGACCTTTTGTGACCTGACCTTGACCTTGACCTTTGCTTAAAATTTCACTTTTACTTGTGCGGGAGATGCATTATACATTTGGGAGCACTTTGTGAGATAATAGTTGCAATACAATGCTTTGGATGGAAAGTATAGCCCAAAAACCCAAATACTTAAATTTTGACACTTGACCTGACTGTGACCTGACATGTGACCTTATGTGAATAATTTCGGGCATGCGTTATATTCTTCTCACTGAGAGCTTTCGATCGCCGCCTTGCGCGTCTCGCTGCGGTTATTGGTTCGGAAGATACGAGGGGGGTAAAATTTACCCCCCAGCACCGCACGTTCGGATGGAGACCCCAGCGCCGCGCGGGTTAAGCTTTAGCCGATCTTGGTGTAAAACTCTTTCTGGTAAATATTTTTTTTTTTTTTGGGGGGGGGGGTAAATATTGACGTCACTGAATTCGATATAACTCGATTTTTTTCGACGAAATTGCTTTTTTCATAGAAGACGTAAACGTGATTTAGAAGAAGGTACCCCAAGTTTCACGTTGATAGCCCTATTGGTTTTTGAGCTATTACGGAAGTTCGTCAGGGGGCGGGGGCGTTAAACGCCCCCCCCCCCCCCCTCCCCCAGTTAATGGCGGGTTAAGTTCCATGCGTAACGCAATTTTTCGACAGCCTCAGCCAGAGATGTATGTACGTGACAGCAGGAACCAGTCATACCAGTTCGTGAGAGGGACGGTACTTACAAGTATCCCAACATCGCGTGTAGGGATTAAAGTTTAACAGATTCGCACGTATCTGCGCATCCGAAGGCGTGCATTGCATCTCGCTCAACACTGCAACATCATCCGACATCTTTGACAGCGCCCTGTGAGGACTATGTGGGGGCTAGAACGTTGGAGCTGGGTACCTGGCCTCGACCCATTTGATAGTAATGCGGGTAGCCCTCCACTGAGCCGCAGTCTGCCGGTGACCAGTTCAAGGCGGTAGTCATGCAGCCATGGGCGGCGCCACCGATGTTTGCCATGGGTGCCAAATTGACTGAGTAGGTGCGCATGTATCCTCTACTGGGAAAAAGTGCCACGGAACTCGGAAGTGTAAAATGCTTATACACCTCGCGACAAACAAGATTAAAACCCAACACATTTCGTCCTATTTTTGTGCTACTAATTAGCTGATAGGTATCTATTTTTGCAAGTTCTTCAAATATTTTAGCACATTTTATTTTGATACCGGACCATCAAATATTACTACCACCCCACGATGAATCACACTGGCAAATCCAGGGGAACCATGCCATCCCCCCCCCCCCCCAGACTGGAAGGGGGAGGGCAACATGTCTTTTGGCCCCCCGAAAACGTTAACAATTTATTGTAAAAATTGACTTTGCAGCAATTAAAATCCAGCTATCCACAGTGAAAAAACTGGAAAATTTTGGAAAACACGGCTCTACCATCAAATCTGGGCTTTATAAACTCAACTGGACGAGCAAATAGCGGCCAGCAAGCTGCCATTCGGAATTGAAGCTCGAACAAACGTTGTTTTACATGTAGGAAGAACACTTAGTTGGGAGAACACTCAGTTTTGTCCATTCTCGTTCAAGTCGTGCGTAGTAATAAAGAGTCCCGTAAGTTGTTAATTGCATAATCATTTTGTGATCCAGTGTAGGACTTGTAGATCATTCAAAACTCCAAAATTCTCAATTTCAGATTCTAAGATAAAAGTGCTGGACAGTAATGTCGTTAAAGTACTCGTTATCTGATACAAGTCTCGAAAAACGCCAAAGTGTTAACCCGCGCTTGACCGGGGGGGGGGGGACAATATTGCCCCCCTGTCGAATATTCGCGATAACTTAAAAACCGTCCAAGATAGCAACCTGAACACTTTGAGTACCTTCTTCCACATCAATTATACGTCGGCTCAGAAAAATTCAAGATATTTCGTCGACTTTTGCTATAAGATATACACCATTTTTACGTCACTTTACGCGAAATTAGCGATAAAATCACCCAAACTTTAAGCAGCTGTAAAATGGTGACATTTTAAGATAAACTAAAACCAAAAGAACGAAAATACAGGAACTTGAACGTTCTATCAAACTGCTATCTCGTAACTTTGAAATCTTTGGTTTTTGTCCCCATTTTTTGTAAAGTTTTTTTTGGGTAAAACAAATCTTGTTTTTTTTTACAAATATTAAAAACCCGAAATCTATGCGAAATAATGGTCTCTCAGCAATATACAAAACAAATGTTAAATGAATATCACCTTTTTTGATTGGCTTATGGGTCCCTAAGTATGAGTAACTCATGACGTCATATTGTGAAAATTGCGTTTCTTGTCTTTCATTGACCAGATAAAGACAAATAGATGCCTGCTGCTGTATTTCTGAGACAAAGCTGGTCTAGAAACATGTCTTTTGTATTTATATTTATCAATTTCAAATTTTGACCATATGTGACCTGAACTTGACCTAAGCTTGACACTAACTTTACTTAAATGAGGCCAGATGGTAAAATGACCATCACTATCGAATGCTACATGTAAAATAGCCCATAAAACATGTATTGCATGACTTTCGGAAATTGTATGCGTATAGTGACCTTTTGTGACATGACATTGACCTTGACCTTTGCCAACAATCTCGTTTTAGGTCATGCGGGATGTGTTTTATACCTTTGGGAGGACTTTGGGTGATCATGGTCGTAATCAAAGACTTTGGATGGAAAGTAAGGTCCATAAACTCAAAGGCTTCCATTTTTACCTTTGACCCGACGTTGACCTGATATGTGACCTCAATTCGAATATTTCGAGTAAGAATTAAATGCATATAATTGAGAGCTTTCGAATGCCGCGTTGTGCGTCTCGCTGTGATCATTGGTTCCGGAGATAACGAGGGGGAAATATCCCCCCCCCCCCGGTCAATGGTGTTCTGCTGCGACCCCGGTCACGCGCGGGTTAACGCTGATAATTGCTGAAATAATGGACTAAATGAGCATTGAGGTCCCTGTTATATGTCTTAAACGTGCGTAAAGCTCATGCAACTGCAAAAGAGTGTATTTCCTTTCGGGACAAAAACTCGTATAATCCATTTAAAGGGAAATAATGACCTTTTCCCACACAAATGGAATTATTACTTGAAATCGACAGACGAGACCAAAATATATTTTTAATTCATCACATTTTGCATACAAACTTTCCTACCGAAAGATATTGGCAGTTTCCTACCGATAAGCGTTCCACACTTATAACGGTCGGTACTCAGCAAGTACTCGGCAACGAATTCAGTAAATTGGCTTCCCTACGCATTGCTATTTATCATGAAGGTATACATGTTTCCTGCACTCTATTTTTGCGAATATGTGCTAAACTTGTATGAACAATCAACAAGCAATTAAAAAAGTGCATTGAAATCGGCAGTTTTGTTTGGCCCCGGACGGCGACATATTTAGTGTCGGCGATTTGTTTAGAAGTGCCCATTCAACAACGTTGAACAGATTGATACAAAAGCGCTTTCCAATAGTGGAGGAAAAATACCGATAATTAATTTCCCAAACTTCCAACTTTGAATTAGGGAATAATTGTATTTAATTCTTAAATTTAGATCACATCATTTTAATACCATAACGGCAGCCAAAGAAATTGTTGCTTACAAAATCTAAAGGTTATTATTTCCCTTTAGGGACACCCATATATAGACGAAATTTGACTTTTGATGAACTCGGTGACCTTAATATTGACCGGCCTAAGAAATGGCCGGTATACTTTCGATAGAGCTTGTCTCGAGTTATCTAACGTCGTTTTCCGCTTATCGCTACACCGTCTGTTTTTTTTTTTAAAGATATTAACCCTATTTGTAACAGGGGGCGGATTCCGCCCCCCCCCCTCATGTTTTTCGCAGATATCTCCAGAACGGCTAAGAGCAGGCCCATTAAATTTTGGGACTTTTCATAGAATTGAACTCCGCATTTGGAGTCAAAATTTTGCAGTTCTTAACCTGAACAGAGGCGGTTCCAGGGCACAGTTTTGGGTGGGTTCGGAGGCGACATTTGGCGATAATACGGAAATGCGATCTTCACGGTTTCTTCCTAACTGCATCAAGTATGAAGGAGTTACATCGGCTTACGGTGATTGCAACAATGCAAATTAGTTGATGTTAATGAAATATCATAAAAATTGCATGGCAGAGGCGGTTTCAGGGGCTTGAAAAGGGGGGGGGGGGTTCCAGGAAGTATTCAATGCTTGGCGGGAAGCCAATAGAGCAATGTAAGGGGCATTTATAGCTATCAAGATGTAAAAGATAGTTTCTGCTTCCATTATTTTCATAATTTATTACATATAGAGTTTCAGGGGCGTGTTCAGGAACATGAAAAGGGGGGTGACTGGCATGGTGATGACGATATGCCAGCGATAACGGCGCAATATACGTTTTGCTTATAATAATATATGCACATATGAGGCCAGGAAAGGGAATAAAGTCTTTTTTTGCAGAGGCGCGCTCAGGAATGGAAGAAAGGGGGTCATATTATTGCAAGGAAACTAAGAGGCATGGGCGTACAATGACATAACATACTGTAGTTTTCGGATGACACACGCACCACAGGCTACTATACGAACGATTATAAGATAATAGGCGAGTCCAGGTAGGGTAAAAGGGGGGTAAGCAATGTTAATTGAAGTTGTAAGAGAAATAGTCACTGTTGACTAGTTAGTATCATAATAGCGGATAATATACTTATAAAAAGGTATTGAGCCGCCCCAGTTTGGATCCTGGATACGCCTATGATGAAGTACAACATGCAAAAAGGAACTATCTACGATCAGTAACATATTTATAGTGCTGGGTAGCAACTTGTCTGCGGTTAATACTTTTTCCAAATTTTACCCCCTTTTTCACTAACCTGGTACCGCCTATGGCAAAAAAATATGAGTTATAACTGTTTTTATAATGTCTCAATCACATACCATTTCATTTATAAAAAACACACATAAAAAATGGTTTTATTACGCATTTACTTCACCCCCATATTGAGTGACCTGCACACGCCTACGATTTTTGAATTTTCAAACGTCACCGTCATATATCAATTTCCAATTCAATCTCTATCGATTCCTATTAGTTGTGTTACAATCGGTCGATAAACATGAAAGCTATGTTGGATCAAAAATACCACTAAAATTTGTAGTTTTTGCCCCCCTGTTGCCCCCCTATCTCAATTTTGTATATATATATATAAATGAAGATCGTGTTGAGGGGAACCAAACATCGTTTCATTTTTGAAAATCGGACGGGTAGATCTCGAGATCTCTTGGGGGGGGGGGCGGCGGAATCCGCCCCCCCCCCCCTGTTACAAATAGGGGTAGCCAGGAGCCTGTTACAAATAGGGTTAATTAAGGGGGCGGCTATCCGCCCCCCTCCCGTCAGTCTGTGGTTGGCGCGAACCCCGGCTGTGCACGGGTTAACATTAATTATATTGTATTTATTTAATTCAAATATTACGCGTCTGGCCAAACCTTCCCGCTTCTGCCCTGCCCTGCCCTGCCCTGCCCTGCCCTGCCCTGCCCTGCCCTGCCCTGCCCTGCCCTGCCCTGCCCTGCCCTGCCCTGCCCTGCCCTGCCCTGCCCTGCCCTGCCCTGCCCTGCCCTGCCCTGCCCTGCCCTGCCCTGCCCTGCCCTGCCCTGCCCTGCCCTGCCCTGCCCTGCCCTGCCCTGCCCTGCTCTGCTCTGCCCTGCCCTGCTCTGCCCTGCCCTGCCCTGCCCTGCCCTGCCCTGCCCTGCCCTGCCCTGCCCTGCTCTGCCCTGCCCTGCCCTGCCCTGGTCTGGCCTGGCCTGGCCTGGCCTGGCCTGGCCTTCCTGTCTTGCCCTGCCCCGCCATATCCTGCCATGTCCTGCCATGTCCTGCCCTGTCCTGCCCTGTCCTGCCCTGTCCTGCCCTGTCCTGCCCTGTCCTGCCCTGTCCTGCCCTGTCCTGCCCTGTCCTGCCCTGTCCTGCCCTGTCCTGCCCTGGCTTGCCTCTGCACCACCTCTGCCCCGCCTCTGTCCCGTCTCTGCCCCGCCTCCGTCCTGTCATGTCCTGTCCCTCCCTGTCCTGTCCCGCCCTACCCTGCTCCACCCTGCTTGACCCTGTTCTGTCCGTTGCCACCACCCTGTCCTGCCCTGCCCAGTGGCGCCTGCACAGCTGTTGCATTGGCGTGCTCTTGGTTAGATAAGTCAGTTTAGATTACCCGATACAGAGCGAAAGTTTCGGTCAAATTGGCGAATATTATTGTCATGACCAGATATAATAGTTTGAATAGTAATAGAGACTAATGTGACTAAAATTTGCATTAGTCGACGAAAGGAGCTGTTCCATATATGTTCACAGTGGTCGGAATCCACAATTGTGACAAAACAGCACCGGTAAATTTGTTTACGGTGGCCTAAATTTTAGGGGTGGCAATGCCACCCCAGTGTCACGGCAGGGGTGGCAGTCTGCCACACCTGCCACATATGGTGGCGCCGCCATGACATGCAGCAGATATTTTGAAGCATGTTTGTTATTCTCTCTGGCATCATATTAAAAACATGAAAATCCACTTATAAAACCAGTAAAACGCCTTTTTGGGCGATGACCAAGCGGGCGCGCACTGGTAAAGCTAAAACAGGTTTAAAATATGAAACGGTACGGGAGCACATGTGGTAATAACACATAGTCCTTGTAGTCTTTTTAGTCCCCCATACAAATTGTCAGGCCTCCATGCATGCCAACATAAAAATTAACTTTGATTAAATTGTACATGATCTTCTTTCTCGAATCTGCCAAAAGGGAGTAAGTACGTCCTGAGCGCTGCATGCTTCAGCGTATAAACCACGAGTACTTAGATAAATCAAACCATTTTTTATCAAGAATTATTGTGGTTCATTTCGACGTCTGCGGGTGCCACGCGCTGTGGTACCACCCTTATCAGAACGCACCATAACAAAATCAAAATTGATTTGATTGTCCTATCCAATGGTGAAAACCCGATCTCAATCGGAGCAGTGGTTGCAAAGTTATTAGCTTCCGAAAAGCGTCTGTATATCCGGGTCAGGTAGGGCCCGGTCAAATGTAAATTTGTCAAGTAAGTTGACGAGTCGGTAATCAAAGAGTTTGAGATAACCGCATCGTTTCGTAGCATATTATCCAAGCATGCAATGCCGGCCATATGCAGAGCCACGAGCGCTGTGTTGAGAGTGATGCATGTTTTCTAATGAGGCTCGCGTCATCGCTGAACGTCAGCCACGTACGGTATTGGTCATACATCCTTGGCCAGCTGACTGCTATATCCAGCCTCCACTGGCGGCTATATCCAGCCTATAGGGGCCCTTTATGCTACATGATAATTTACAACGGTACCGAACCACCGGTGTGATGCCCCCTAATCTCTTCTGACCTGTTCTGGCCTGTTTTGTCCTGACCGGATATACTTATTTCCTGTCTGGCGTGACCCCCCGGCTGACGTGGTGATTCGGCTCTGTCGCGAAGCTCAGCCTGTGAGCTGTTTTATTGAGACCCGCGAGAGCCGCTCCGAAAAGCGGACAGTTATATAGGCCGGCGTTACAGCGCGGATGACCACGTTAACGGGACATTTATGGGGTATACTCCGCTGGACAATCCAGATCATCCACGGGTGGACCCTGCTCTCACCGTGTATGTCATTCAGAGATCTGCGAACGACCCAATGAATGACACTCAAACGCATCGTAAAGGCACCGGCCGATCCTGGGGACGATGTGTGTGTGTGTGTGTGTGTGTGTGTGTGTGTCTGTGTGTGTGTGTGTCTGTGTGTGTGTGTGTGTCTGTGTGTGTGTGTCTGTGTGTGTGTGTGTGTCTGTGTGTGTGTGTCTGTGTGTGTGTGTCTGTGTGTGTGTGTCTGTGTGCGTGTGTCTGTGTGCGTGTGTGTCTGTGTGTGTGTGTGTGTCTGTGTGTGTGTGTGTGTGTGTGTGTCTGTGTGTGTGTGTCTGTGTGTGTGTGTGGCTGTGTGTGTGTGTCTGTGTGTGTGTGTGTGTGTCTGTGTGTGTGTGTGTCTGTGTGTGTGTGTGTCTGTGTATGTGTGTGTGTCTGTGTGTGTGTGTGTGTGTCTGTGTGTGTGTGTGTCTGTGTGTGTGTGTGTCTGTGTGTGTGTGTGTCTGTGTGTGTGTGTGTATGTGTGTGTGTGTGTGTCTGTGTGTGTGTGTGTCTGTGTGTGTGTGTGTCTGTGTCTGTGTGTGTGTGTGTGTGTCTGTGTGTGTATGTGTCTGTGTGTGTGTGTGTGTGTGTGTGTGTGTGTCTGTGTGTGTGTGTGTGTGTCTGTGTGTGTGTGTGTCTGTGTGTGTGTGTGTCTGTGTGTGTGTGTGTCTGTGTGTGTGTGTGTCTGTGTGTGTGTGTCTGTGTGTGTGTGTGTCTGTGTGTGTGTGTCTGTGTGTGTGTGTGTCTGTGTGTGTGTGTGTGTGTGTGTGTCTGTGTGTGTGTGTGTGTCTGTGTGTGTGTGTGTGTGTCTGTGTGTGTGTGTCTGTGTGTGTGTGTGTGTGTCTGTGTGTGTGTGTGTGTCTGTGTGTGTGTGTGTCTGTGTGTGTGTGTGTCTGTGTGTGTGTGTGTGTCTGTGTGTGTGTGTGTGTCTGTGTGTCTGTGTCTGTCTGTGTGTATGTGTCTGTCTGTGTGTCTGTGTCTGTATGTGTGTATGTGTCTGTCTGTGTGTCTGTGTCTGTATGTGTGTCTGTGTCTGTATGTGTGTCTGTGTCTGTCTGTGTGTCTGTGTCTGTCTGTGTGTCTGTGTCTGTCTGTGTGTCTGTGTCTGTCTGTGTGTCTGTGTCTGTCTGTGTGTCTGTGTATGTCTGTGTGTCTGTGTCTGTCTGTGTGTCTGTGTCTGTCTGTGTGTCTGTGTCTGTCTGTGTGTCTGTGTCTGTCTGTGTGTCTGTGTCTGTCTGTGTGTCTGTGTCTGTCTGTGTGTCTGTGTCTGTCTGTGTGTCTGTGTCTGTCTGTGTGTCTGTGTCTGTCTGTGTGTTTGTGTCTGTCTGTGTGTCTGTGTCTGTCTGTGTGTCTGTGTCTGTATGTGTGTCTGTGTCTGTATGTGTGTCTGTGTCTGTCTGTGTGTCTGTGTCTGTCTGTGTGTCTGTGTCTGTCTGTGTGTCTGTGTCTGTCTGTGTGTGTCTGTGTCTGTCTGTGTGTGTCTGTGTCTGTCTGTGTGTGTCTGTGTCTGTATGTGTGTGTCTGTGTGTCTGTGTGTCTGTGTGTCTGTGTGTCTGTGTGTCTGTGTGTCTGTGTGTCTGTGTGTCTGTGTGTCAGTGTGTCAGTGTGTCTGTCTGTGTGTCTGTCTGTGTGTCTGTCTGTGTGTCTGTCTGTGTGTCTGTCTGTGTGTCTGTCTGTGTGTCTGTCTGTGTGTCTGTCTGTGTGTCTGTCTGTGTGTCTGTCTGTGTGTCTGTCTGTGTGTCTGTCTGTGTGTCTGTCTGTGTGTCTGTCTGTGTGTCTGTCTGTGTGTCTGTCTGTGTGTCTGTCTGTGTGTCTGTCTGTGTGTCTGTCTGTGTGTCTGTCTGTGTGTCTGTCTGTGTGTCTGTCTGTGTGTCTGTCTGTGTGTCTGTCTGTGTGTCTGTCTGTGTGTCTGTCTGTGTGTCTGTCTGTGTGTCTGTCTGTGTGTCTGTCTGTGTGTCTGTCTGTGTGTCTGTCTGTGTGTCTGTCTGTGTGTCTGTCTGTGTGTCTGTCTGTGTGTCTGTCTGTGTGTCTGTCTGTGTGTCTGTCTGTGTGTCTGTCTGTGTGTCTGTCTGTGTGTCTGTCTGTGTGTCTGTCTGTGTGTCTGTCTGTGTGTCTGTCTGTGTGTCTGTCTGTGTGTCTGTCTGTGTGTCTGTCTGTGTGTCTGTCTGTGTGTCTGTCTGTGTGTCTGTCTGTGTGTCTGTCTGTGTGTCTGTCTGTGTGTCTGTCTGTGTGTCTGTCTGTGTGTCTGTCTGTGTGTCTGTCTGTGTGTCTGTCTGTGTGTCTGTCTGTGTGTCTGTCTGTGTGTCTGTCTGTGTGTCTGTCTGTGTGTCTGTCTGTGTGTCTGTCTGTGTGTCTGTCTGTGTGTCTGTCTGTGTGTCTGTCTGTGTGTCTGTCTGTGTGTCTGTCTGTGTGTCTGTCTGTGTGTCTGTCTGTGTGTCTGTCTGTGTGTCTGTCTGTGTGTCTGTCTGTGTGTCTGTCTGTGTGTCTGTCTGTGTGTCTGTCTGTGTGTCTGTCTGTGTGTCTGTCTGTGTGTCTGTCTGTGTGTCTGTCTGTGTGTCTGTCTGTGTGTCTGTCTGTGTGTCTGTCTGTGTGTCTGTCTGTGTGTCTGTCTGTGTGTCTGTCTGTGTGTCTGTCTGTGTGTCTGTCTGTGTGTCTGTCTGTGTGTCTGTCTGTGTGTCTGTCTGTGTGTCTGTCTGTGTGTCTGTCTGTGTGTCTGTCTGTGTGTCTGTCTGTGTGTCTGTCTGTGTGTCTGTCTGTGTGTCTGTCTGTGTGTCTGTCTGTGTGTCTGTCTGTGTGTCTGTCTGTGTGTCTGTCTGTGTGTCTGTCTGTGTGTCTGTCTGTGTGTCTGTCTGTGTGTCTGTCTGTGTGTCTGTCTGTGTGTCTGTCTGTGTGTCTGTCTGTGTGTCTGTCTGTGTGTCTGTCTGTGTGTCTGTCTGTGTGTCTGTCTGTGTGTCTGTCTGTGTGTCTGTCTGTGTGTCTGTCTGTGTGTCTGTCTGTGTGTCTGTCTGTGTGTCTGTCTGTGTGTCTGTCTGTGTGTCTGTCTGTGTGTCTGTCTGTGTGTCTGTCTGTGTGTCTGTCTGTGTGTCTGTCTGTGTGTCTGTCTGTGTGTCTGTCTGTGTGTCTGTCTGTGTGTCTGTCTGTGTGTCTGTCTGTGTGTCTGTCTGTGTGTCTGTCTGTGTGTCTGTCTGTGTGTCTGTCTGTGTGTCTGTCTGTGTGTCTGTCTGTGTGTCTGTCTGTGTGTCTGTCTGTGTGTCTGTCTGTGTGTCTGTCTGTGTGTCTGTCTGTGTGTCTGTCTGTGTGTCTGTCTGTGTGTCTGTCTGTGTGTCTGTCTGTGTGTCTGT
>JAXIVJ010010989.1:20000-22500 GCA_036785665.1 Chirona hameri | reverse complement strand
GCGGTGTTGTATGCCCGGAGGCGGTGTGGTATGCCCGGAGGCGGTGTTGTATGCCCGGAGGCGGTGTTGTATGCCCGGAGGCGGTGTGGTATGCCCGGAGGCGGTGTAGTATGCCCGGAGGCGGTGTTGTATGCCCGGAGGCGGTGTGGTATGCCCGGAGGCGGTACAACACCGCCTCCGGGCATGATGATGATATGATGATGATGATGATGATGATGATGATGATGATGATGATGATGATGATGATGATGATGATGATGATGATGATGATGATGATGATGATGATGATGATGATGATGATGATGATGATGATGATGATGATGATGATGATGATGATGATGATGATGATGATGATGATGATGATGATGATGATGATGATGATGATGATGATGATGATGATGATGATGATGATGATGATGATGATGATGATGATGATGATGATGATGATGATGTTGCTGACGATGATGTTGGTGATGATGATGTTGCTGATGATGATGTTGTTGATGATGTTGCTGATGATGTTGCTGATGATGTTGCTGATGATGTTGCTGATGATGTTGATGATGATGTTGATGATGATGTTGATGATGATGTTGCTGATGATGTTGCTGATGATGTTGCTGATGATGTTGCTGATGATGTTGCTGATGATGTTGCTGGTGATGTTGCTGATGATGTTGCTGATGATGTTGCTGATGATGACGTGAGACTGTGTGGTATGCCCGGAGGCGGTGTTGTATGCCCGGAGGCGGTGTTGTATGCCCGGAGGCGGTGTGGTATGCCCGGAGGCGGTGTTGTATGCCCGGAGGCGGTGTTGTATGCCCGGAGGCGGTGTAGTATGCCCGGAGGCGGTGTAGTATGCCCGGAGGCGGTGTTGTATGCCCGGAGGCGGTGTGGTATGCCCGGAGGCGGTGTAGTATGCCCGGAGGCGGTGTTGTATGCCCGGAGGCGGTGTGGTATGCCCGGAGGCGGTACAACACCGCCTCCGGGCATGATGATGATAATGATGATGATGATGATGATGATGATGATGATGATGATGATGATGATGATGATGATGATGATGATGATGATGATGATGATGATGATGATGATGATGATGATGATGATGATGATGATGATGATGATGATGATGATGATGATGATGATGATGATGATGATGATGATGATGATGATGATGATGATGATGATGATGATGATGATGATGATGATGATGATGATGATGATGATGATGATGATGATGATGATGATGATGATGATGATGATGATGATGATGTTGCTGATGATGATGTTGGTGATGATGATGTTGCTGATGATGATGTTGTTGATGATGTTGCTGATGATGTTGCTGATGATGTTGCTGATGATGTTGCTGATGATGTTGATGATGATGTTGATGATGATGTTGATGATGATGTTGATGATGATGTTGATGATGATGTTGATGATGATGTTGCTGATGATGTTGCTGATGATGTTGCTGATGATGTTGCTGATGATGTTGCTGGTGATGTTGCTGATGATGTTGCTGATGATGTTGCTGATGATGACGTGAGACGGTGTGGTATGCCCGGAGGCGGTGTTGTATGCCCGGAGGCGGTGTTGTATGCCCGGAGGCGGTGTGGTATGCCCGGAGGCGGTGTTGTATGCCCGAGGCGGTGTTGTATGCCCGGAGGCGGTTGTGGTATGCCCGGAGGCGGTGTTGTATGCCCGGAGGCGGTGTTGTATGCCCGGAGGCGGTGTGGTATGCCCGGAGGCGGTGTTGTATGCCCGGAGGCGGTGTTGTATGCCCTGAGGCGGTGTGGTATGCCCGGAGGCGGTGTAGTATGCCCGGAGGTGGTGTTGTATGCCCGGAGGCGGTGTGGTATGCCCGGAGGCGGTGCAGTATGCCCGGAGGCGGTGTTGTATGCCCGGAGGGGGTGTTGTATGCCCGGAGGCGGTTGTAGTATGCCCGGAGGCGGTGTTGTATGCCCGGAGGCGGTGTGGTATGCCCGGAAGCGGTGTAGTATGCCCGGAGGCGGTGTTGTATGCCCGGAGGCGGTGTGGTATGCCCGGAGGCGGTACAACACCGCCTCCGGGCATGATGATGATAATGATGATGATGATGATGATGATGATGATGATGATGATGATGATGATGATGATGATGATGATGATGATGATGATGATGATGATGATGATGATGATGATGATGATGATGATGATGATGATGATGATGATGATGATGATGATGATGATGTTGCTGATGATGATGTTGCTGATGATGATGTTGCTGATGATGATGTTGTTGATGATGTTGCTGATGATGTTGCTGATGATGTTGCTGATGATGTTGCTGATGATGTTGATGATGATGTTGATGATGATGTTGATGATGATGTTGATGATGATGTTGCTGATGATGTTGCTGATGATGTTGCTGATGATGTTGCTGATGATGTTGCTGATTATGTTGCTGGTGATGTTGCTGATGATGTTGCTGATGACGTTGCTGATGATG
>JAXIVJ010010989.1:0-2500 GCA_036785665.1 Chirona hameri | reverse complement strand
GATGATGATGATGATGATGATGATGATGATGATGATGATGATGATGATGATGATGATGATGATGATGATGATGATGATGATGATGATGATGATGATGATGATGATGATGATGATGATGATGATGATGATGATGATGATGATGATGATGATGATGATGATGATGATGTTGCTGATGATGATGTTGCTGATGATGATGTTGCTGATGATGATGTTGTTGATGATGTTGCTGATGATGTTGCTGATGATGTTGCTGATGATGTTGCTGATGATGTTGATGATGATGTTGATGATGATGTTGATGATAATGTTGATGATGATGTTGATGATGATGTTGCTGATGATGTTGCTGATGATGTTACTGATGATGTTGCTGATGATGTTGCTGATGATGTTGCTGGTGATGTTGCTGATGATGTTGCTGATGATGTTGCTGATGATGACGTGAGACGGTGTGGTATGCCCGGAGGCGGTGTTGTATGCCCGGAGGCGGTGTTGTATGCCCGGAGGCGGTGTTGTATGCCCGGAGGCGGTGTGGTATGCCCGGAGGCGGTGTTGTATGCCCGGAGGCGGTGTTGTATGCCCGGAGGCGGTGTGGTATGCCCGGAGGCGGTGTTGTATGCCCGGAGGCGGTGTTGTATGCCCTGAGGCGGTCTGGTATGCCCGGAGGCGGTGTAGTATGCCCGGAGGCGGTGTTGTATGCCCGGAGGCGGTGTGGTATGCCCGGAGGCGGTGCAGTATGCCCGGAGGCGGTGTTGTATGCCCGGAGGCGGTGTGGTATGCCCGGAGGCGGTGTAGTATGCCCGGAGGCGGTGTTGTATGCCCGGAGGCGGTGTGGTATGCCCGGAGGCGGTGTAGTATGCCCGGAGGCGGTGTTGTATGCCGGAGGCGGTGCAGTATGCCCGGAGGCGGTGCAGTATGCCCGGAGGAGGTGTTGTATGCCCGGAGGTTGTGTGGTATGCCCGGAGGCGGTGTAGTATGCCCGGAGGCGGTGTTGTATGCCCGGAGGCGGTGTGGTATGCCCGGAAGCGGTGTAGTATGCCCGGAGGCGGTGTTGTATGCCCGGAGGCGGTGTGGTATGCCCGGAGGCGGTACAACACCGCCTCCAGGCATGATGATGATAATGATGATGATGATGATGATGATGATGATGATGATGATGATGATGATGATGATGATGATGATGATGATGATGATGATGATGATGATGATGATGATGATGATGATGATGAGTTATGATGATGATGATGATGATGATGATGATGATGATGATGATGATGATGATGATGATGATGATGATGATGATGATGATGTTGCTGATGATGATGTTGCTGATGATGATGTTGCTGATGATGATGTTCTTGATGATGTTGCTGATGATGTTGCTGATGATAATGCTGATGATGTTGCTGATGATGTTGATGATGATGTTGATGATGATGTTGATGATGATGTTGATGACGATGTTGATGATGATGTTGCTGATGATGTTGCTGATGATGTTGCTGATGATGTTGCTGATGATGTTGCTGATGATGTTGCTGGTGATGTTGCTGATGATGTTGCTGATGATGTTGCTGATGATGACGTGAGACGGTGTGGTATGCCCGGAGGCGGTGTTGTATGCCCGGAGGCGGTGTTGTATGCCCGGAGGCGGTGTGGTATGCCCGGAGGCGGTGTTGTATGCCCGGAGGCGGTGTTGTATGCCCGGAGGCGGTGTGGTATGCCCGGAGGCGGTGTTGTATGCCCGGAGGCGGTGTTGTATGCCCTGAGGCGGTCTGGTATGCCCGGAGGCGGTGTAGTATGCCGGAGGCGGTGTTGTATGCCCGGAGGCGGTGTGGTATGCCGGAGGCGGTGCAGTATGCCCGGAGGCGGTGTTGTATGCCCGGAGGCGGTGTGGTATGCCCGGAGGCGGTGTAGTATGCCCGGAGGCGGTGTTGTATGCCGGAGGCGGTGTGGTATGCCCGGAGGCGGTGTAGTATGCCCGGAGGCGGTGTTGTATGCCCGGAGGCGGTGTGGTATGCCCGGAGGCGGTACAACACCGCCTCCGGGCATGATGATGATAATGATGATGATGATGATGATGATGATGATGATGATGATGATGATGATGATGATGATGATGATGATGATGATGATGATGATGATGATGATGATGATGATGATGATGATGATGATGATGATGATGATGATGATGATGATGATGATGATGATGATGATGATGATGATGATGATGATGATGATGATGATGATGCTGATGATGATTGCTGATGATGATGTTGCTGATGATGATGTTGTTGATGATGTTGCTGATGATGTTGCTGATGATGTTGCTGATGATGTTGCTGATGATGTTGATGATGATGTTGATGATGATGTTGATGATGATGTTGATGATGATGTTGATGATGATGTTGATGATGATGTTGCTGATGTTGCTGATGATGTTGCTGATGATGTTGCTGATGATGTTGCTGGTGATGTTGTTGATGATGTTGCTGAT